>APFE030865175.1:0-51790 GCA_000404065.3 Pinus taeda | reverse complement strand
TCTTATATTTATATTGAGATTATTGATAATTACATTAATAACATTAGCTCTTAATATTATTGATAATTGATATATGTGTTTGATATGGGCCTATCAGTGTTTATCAACCACATTTATTGATGTGGTTGTGCTAGTTAATAATATATAAAAATTGTATGCTAAAATAAATTTGAAATCATTAACATGTTTCTGTTAAAAATCTTTAGTCCTAAAACATTGTATATGACACTTAGTTTAAATATAACTAAAATAAACAAAAAAAAGTTTTGAATTTAAATTAGTTATTAAAATTTATAATCCACTTAACGTAGATTTCATTATTTGGTAAATACAAATATTACAGTAATAATTTCACATTGTGGCAGTTTTCATGAACATTATCAATAATTATTGGTTATTTCCAAAAATATATTACATTTTCTCTATTTTATTATAATTTTTTCAAGGACATTAAGGAGGTGGAATGAAAGACATCTCTGTACTTCAAAAAAATTAGAGAGTTAAAAAGTTCCAATTTTCAAAGGAGTACAAAGGCTCCTCATGCATATCGGGTTTATGGATAATCACGAGATCCTTCATAGGTTACTAAGCATGATAAGCCCTAATTTAATGACCTCGTATCAATTAAAAACATATATAATATAATATTATAGTTTTTTTATAAGTAATATCAATATAGGGGATATGATATTTCTTCTATATGAGAGTTATGTCACTCAAATTTAATTTATGAATGAAACCTACAAAAGGAATAATGAGTGTGGGGGAGGAGTAGTTTCTTTTTTTGTATATGAGACATTAACTTTTTGGTTGCAGTGTTCGAAGATGTAAATTGTGCATGGTAGGATTGTTATGCATGTTTTGTATTTTTTTTGTTGTATAATAGACAAAATTGTAGAGGTTAACTTCACAATTTGTTTAAGTTTCCGTTTATTTTTTCTTAAAAATGACTTTCCAATATAAAATGAATATTGGATGAAATTTCTACTTGACAATTTTTGTAAAAGAATAAAAAAATAGATAAACTTTGAAGGATTTTAGAAAAAAATATTGAGACATTTATTTTTGTTACTTTAACCATTTAAAAGTTTTTTTGAGATTTTGATATTGAAAATATAGCTGTGGAATATTTTTTTTGTTGAGCAATTTTTTTTTTTAATCATTCAATGCCCTTCTCGAAATATGTAAAGAACCTATTGTAGCGGCTACAACCACCCTCCAAAATTTTGGCCTCCACCAATTTCAAAGCCTCCCTTGAGAGTTTCACTTGATGACTGCACACACTCGAGTTCAGTGCGTGAGCTCGTGTGAGTCTTTGCATCTGAGTTGCTTATTCATTTCATTCCAGTTTATACATGCTAATGTCTATTTCATGATTGCGACCAGGTTCTCGTTATGCTCAAAGTCTTCGCTTCATATGTGCTTGTTGTGTTCACTATGAAATAATCTGTCACACTCACACACGGAGTCACATTCACTATAGCAGAAGCATCATCTCGGTCAATGAACGGTTAATCACAAGTGTTGCGTTTGTCACTTGCATCGTCAATCAGTCATGTTGAACATGTGTGTCTAGATGGTTTGGGTCGTTTCTTCATCGAGTCGTGTGAGTGTATTTTTGTACGATCACCTATGCATCTTTCGATCATTCATACACTTAGTCATTTTTTCTAAAGTTCTAATGATGAGACTCTCCAGTGACATCCGGACCATGACCATGCCATCGACTTGGTCGATTGTCAACCAGAAGAATGCAAGAGCACCAAGATATTATTTCCAAGCTGCGTTGCCCATAATAAATTCAATCAAATCTCATGCTAGCCACCTAGACAGTCGAACCTGTCAGTCACCCATGGATTGACTCCCCTCAAAAATTGCGTAGAGGCCACTGACCTTACTCACTAATCTGACTCAAGAAATTGCACAGACAGGCCAGACAGACACCAAGTTCCTCTCCCTATCTCCCTTATAAAATTGCACAGTTTTCCCAGTCACTCATCCCAACATTCGACCAACTGTTCATCTCATAAATTGTGAAGTTTTCATGAGCGGGCCTTTTGGTGCCCAGCAGGCAAATCAACTCAAAAATTGTGCATAGATGATCAGTAAGCCAACCTCCCAACCTCAGTGTAGTTTCCCCTGTTAGTAGCTCCTAGTAGCAGACTACTAGTTCCCTCCAAGAATTGCACAGTTTATGCTGTCAGTGACTACGTAGCTAACTGCAAGTTCCCACTGGAAATTGCACAGTTTTGGCTGCGAGTGACCCCAGCAGAAACCTACTAGTTCCCTATGGGAATTGTACAGTTTTGGCTGCCAGTGACCCAGTAGTCAACTGCCAGTTACGTTTGGGAATTTCACAGTTTTGGTTGCCAGTCTCCCGGGCAGGTCCTCCCATAAACTGTGCAATCCCTACCTGCTAACCCTCCTTACAACCTGACCTATTCCTCCAAAAAATTGCACAAATTTAGCCTTCCAACCCCTACTTCCCGCTCGTTCCGGAAATTACATAGATCTTGCCTACCTTGCCTTCCTATAGCCCAGCCATCCATGCCTCGTAGACAGTCACTATAGACTCAAATTGCCCATCAATATCACTCAATGACTCTTGTGCAGCTCTCATCAATAGTTCCCACAGCCATCATCTCACTTCACAACCTTACTGCCTCTCTTGGTCACCTGCATCTGAAATGATCATGTGTCATGGTAGAGTAGGAGGTTTCGTATTTGGTGTCGTCTCGTCATGAGCGACTACATGTATAGGTACACCAACAAACATGGCAAGATGATGAATGGGATGAACGAAGGGAGCACATGCAGAAGGATAGGTTCACCAACAGATGAATGAATGATGCATGCGAAGAGATGTGCTCACTAATGAACGTACGGACAAACATGCACCTTCGTGAACAGATGAGCCGGTCAAGCCTTCCAACATGGAAACAAGGAACAACATGCCAAAGTT
This sequence comes from Pinus taeda, assembly GCA_000404065.3. Taxonomy (NCBI): domain Eukaryota; kingdom Viridiplantae; phylum Streptophyta; class Pinopsida; order Pinales; family Pinaceae; genus Pinus; species Pinus taeda. Next base: position 48,828 of record APFE030865175.1, on the reverse strand, counting down.
TCAGCAAGCAAACCAAAGACCATTGAAGACTCCGCGCACTTCGTCATGCGGAGTTGAAGTTGTGATACACCATGAAGGCATCCATCACCCAGCAGCACTAGAGCTTAACATGCACTCCAGCAATAGCATGAATGTACTAGCATTGTCATGCCGATTCATGTCATGAGTCATGTTGCCCACATCTCTACTATGGGCTATGTTGTCGATCAATGTAATGTAACGTGGAAGTCCAAGAGACCCACTTGTTGAACAAAGAGTCATGTAAGTTGAAAATTCATGGAAGTCAAACAACCATGATGATAGTCTAACAACCAAAAGGATCAGTTTCACCCTTGGCTATCAATACACCCTCATTTGTACATCGAAAGGAATTTTCACCTCAGCTCCCCCCACATAGCCAAGAGAGTCTGTAATATTTTCTTTGAGGAGTAAGGAGTGGCTCCAACGCCCCGCACTCAGGGTTAGTGATGTATGGTGTATGACGTATCTTGGAAATTTCACTTAATTCAGAAGGCTGCTAACAGGCCAGCACATTTCACATGTGTATTATATTTTTTATAAGACTAATATTTAACACTTGTAATCTTTGGATCGAACTCCGATATAGGAGGTAGAAGGGAAGGTAGTGGAGGAGGTGGAGGCGGAGACAAACCGAAATACTCAGATCTGAAAACATCAGACTCCGAAGGAGAGGAAACGGACAAAGAAGAAGAAGAGATGGCTGACTTGAATCTTGAATGGATGACTCAGGGACCATTGGCTCTCTCAACTTTTCTAGACAAGAGGCCGAAGTGAGCGGAGAGAATGAACATCAAGTTCAACCCTGATAGCACAGTGAAGGAAAAAGACCACTTAGACAACTTCTACCTACAATCGCAAACCCTTGAGGTATGTTATGATGACGTAGCATGTAGATTGTTCCCATATACCTTGGATGGTTGCGTAGCTACTTGATATCACAGCCTTCCAGCCAACTCCATACAGAACTGGGGTGCTTTCAAACGTATGTTCCTTGAAAATTTCACTGATGACAAGACCCCAACCATGCTACTGAAAGAATTGGGAGGCCTCAAGATGGAGGGAAAAGAGAGTGAAAGACTTCAATTAGAGGTTTATGAGTATTTTTAACATGTTTGCAGTAGACAGCTAAACCTCATGACTTCATCATTGTTGACTATTACACATCAGCACTTGCAACCACCATTGTGCAGTTCGTCAAGAAAGCTACGAAGTCAACACTTTTGGAAAGTTGCAAAGAGGCTATTGTTGTTGAAAAGGAATTATGTGCAATCAGTGTCATCAAGGATGATGAATCAACAAAAGACTCCAAGGATGCGAGCAGGAAGCCACAGGCAATGACGAGTAAGGGTAGAGACAAGGAATCAACTGATATTGAGATCCTCAGTCACCTTGTCAAGAACTTGATTACCAAAATGTCTGAACTCAAGCAACAAAAAACAGACACATTTACTAGCATCCATCCACCCAAATAGAGGCATGCACAGAGTTCATTAACCGGCTCATCAAGAAACAACCAATTTACTTTCAAAATTGCGCAGAAGCTTGTGTTCCAACTCGATCAGTGCACTGATCGTAAGTTATGTTCCTTCCACGAACAATGTCACCCCAAGAACTCTTGCTTGGATTGTAAGCGAGTCATTAGCTCTGTCTACAGTCATACACTTGATTCAAAAGGCGATATGCAGGAGCATTTGGAAGAAACTAATGATGACGAAGAGGTTGCACCTTATGAAACACCAAGTTTTGGGCATGTGGTGAGCTCATGTCAGTGCTCGCAAGTAATCTTGAAGACGAACACCGAGAAGCAGCCCCAAAAGAAAAATGATCATTACAATCTTAGGAGTAAAGGGGCTCCCCCTACACTTGGGGAAATGCAAGAGAAGGTGAGACAATTGATAAAGAAGGATGATCCACCGACTGTCTCGAAGCAACAAACACAAAGCAAGTCAAGGAAGACAGTGATGGATAATAGTACATCCATGAACAGAAAGTTGAAAAACACTCCGTCAGACAACACAAACATTCGTTCCACCCTCGACACCTCAGTGAGTCTACCACCTCTAGACTACAACATATTTTATGACATGAAGAAAACTTAAGCGAACATTAGTTTGTTTGAGTTAGCCAAAGCCCATAGTGAGGGACATATCCTGTTGCATGCATTGGGGCAAACAAAAATAGAAAATGTAACATCTCCCACCAAGGGAGTAAGCACACCTCTCGGGTCACTCTACATTGTGCTCAATACACTCCAGATGGAAGAAGAAAACTCAAGTTGCCCCCCATTCTTGCTTTCATTTGAAGTTTTCAACTACAATGTCCACAATTGCTTGGTTGATTCTCGTGCAACAGCGAACATCATGCTGCTCTCCATTACTAAGATGATCAATGCACGATGGAGCGAAACATTCACGAGAATCATCCAACTTGATCGAACATTAGTACCAGCCACTGGTGAACTGTGATACGTGATAATCTGACGATCTCATGAAAGTAAAGTTCACCAATGCATTAAAATAGTTGTTGTGGACATACCAGAAGCATATGGCCTGCTACTCAGTAGAGACTGGTCCAGCAAGCTAGATGGATATTTTGCTACAGACCAGTCTCACATGTGGCTTTTGTACAAGGGCAAATGCAACCAAATCTGTGTTATCCGAGAGGTATATGAAACAAAATTTCACTCCCCTTAACAGCGAGAACGAACCACTGGCCTTCACGGAACTCATGTTTGGAAACTGCCAACTGGAAACAACATTGGAGTGTTATCCTACACGGCCAACTCCAACCTCATCAGACACGCAGTTGGGACTCCTTCCTTGACCAACTAATGGTAATGAAACTTGTACAATTTATTTTTCTGATAGTAGTAGTAGTAGTAGCAACAGTAGTAGAGGTAATACGAGCATGCCAAATGGTCCATATGCAGATGAGCTGGGGGCCATGATTTTGAAATGATCACCAATGGAAAAATGATTCTGAACCATCATGATCCTTCTCATCCATAATAATATTTTCACTTTTTACATATTATAACTCCAAGCAATGGTTATTGAATCACTCTGGATGCTTGCAGTAATCTGCAACATGTTATGCACTGAATGTCTCTAAGACCCTTATATGTACATAATCCTAAGATATCTTGACCATGAAATTTTTCATTGATGATAATTTCAAAATCAACAAGTTCGTGATTTAAATCAACTGTCTTGGTTTCATTACTTAATTGGCCATAGCAAGGATCCTAAACCCCATTACTAGTATTTGACTAATCATCACTATTAATATTCATATTGTGACTCCTCTTGTTACCAAACTTGGAATCTTTCTAGTATCCAACTAATCATCACCATTAATATTCATAGTCTAAGTGCTCTTATTACCAAACTCAGATAAACAAATTACCAAGGAAGATATTTTAGCAAATTTAAGATGGGAAGATATCTTAAACAAATTCCATAGTAGATATGTGGCTCACAAATTTACTGCAATCATATGGGTTTATAAAATTTGCATCAATTTCTCATTCTGATTACCATTAATGCAACAAAATCTAAATTCTATGCCATTCACAATATCTGACAAGGGTTCAATGTTACTTATTCCATTCACAGATGTTTTTCTCACAATAAAATTCTGAATATCATCATTAGTTGTATCCTTTCTACTACATTCATTCCTTCTCCATTTCAGACGTATTTGCATTTTATGAGCCCTTTGAACATCTTCTACTTTATTTTTTCTGAATCTACTCCTTTTTTATTTGGTTTGACCACACTCCTCATTTTCTATTGTCGCTGCGTAAATTGAATTTCTTGAGCAATGATCAAGGTCATTGATTTCCTCCACATCATTAACACTAGGAAGCTTCAGACACATATTTGTTTCTTGTTTAAGGATGCAAGCTAACTACACATTTGCCAACTGTTTAGAACCAAATGCATTTCTCTTATTGACATCATTTTATATTTCAAATAAATTATCCACTAAGTCCCAATCCTTATCTCTATGCTTTCTCTTCTATCTTTATTACCATATTCAATAGCCAACTTTTTAATAAGAAAGCTACTAGCTCATTCCTTCAACAATTCTATGGATTCCACATAATAAGTTAATATTCTTATTATAAGTGGTCACTTTCGAGACACCAAAAATTCCATTGAAGTTGAAATGGAGACACAGATATTGATAGCCACCCCTTGGACTGATTAGTTTATATTAATTTTGTTTTACAATTTATATGTTTTTGTTAATGTTATCGAAGAGATCAAATATCTTTTTAAGTAATGTGCATATCCTTCTAATTTTTTTCTCTTGGGTTCAATTCATGATATCCTCGATCTCAACACTTGATGAGAATGCATGGGTTGGTCTAATCAGTTAATAGGTCATATTTTATTTAATACTCTTGTATGTTTTCTAGTTCTAGGATCCTCAGATAATCTGGTCATGCTTTGATTATATGGTACAAGGTTTTTCTAATACATAATCAGGGTAGTATACAAACACTTGTACCTAATTGTTACTATGTTGGTGTTTTCGATTCAAATCCCAATATCCTATTTTTTGTAGAGTTTCTTCTTTTGTCTCAAATTGAATTTTGTAGAGGCAGGGGTTTCTCTTTTCTATCAAAAAAAAATTTCATAGAGAGGGGTTTTTCTATTATCACATTCCCTTATGTGCTATTATCTCTACTTCTTCAAATTAATAGTTTAGGAGAAAGGGGATTTTATTCTGTTGCAAGTTATAATTACAATTTTAGTAGATTCTTGGATGTACATATGCTATCCATAGGATATTAAGAACCTCAACAATTCGTAAAATTCTTTGGGTAATTTCTTTCGCTTCTGAATTCTTAAAATTAACAACTAATCTTTATTAAGATGATGATATTTGTGTTTTTTTTTTGTCAAAATTGACTATATGAAGTGATTTATGAAGTTCGCTAGAATAATTTGATAAATTTATCATCCCCACCCTACCCTTAATATTAATTAGAAAATATGGATCATATGAACAATATACCCTTCCATATAAAATTTTATGTAGTTTCTATAATATGGTTAGCTTGTTTGTCATCAATTGTTTTCAAAGTTTGTCATATTCCATCACTCAAGCTTGATGTCGAACTCCTACCTAGTACTACTGCCGAAGAGAAGCACTTGCTATCACTACATCATTTGGATGAGACTCTTCAAGATGTTTCACTAGCTCTTGAAGCACATAAATGTTGAGTCAAAGCTCAATATGACAAACATGTCAAGCTTCGTTCTTACCAAGAGGGTGATTTTGTTTTAGTTTACGATCAAAAGTATGACCTCTTAAGGGAAGGAACACTTCAACCTATGTGGATCGGTCCCTATTTTTTCACTAAGTTCCTTTCCAAAGGTTCATATGAACTTTAGGACTGTGATGGAATCTCGCTCTTTGAGCCCTGCAATGAGCTCTATCTCAAAAAGTATATTTCCTAGCACTACAGTAAGTATACACTTTCTAATTTTATTTATATAAGTTTTGTTTCATTTTGGTGTGTCTAGTTTATTTTGGATTTAGTTGGTTATGTGTCTCATGCATGTATCTTGTTTTGCACAGATGTCAACTTCACTCTTTCCATATGTCGGATATCTGGATGGTGCTAGTCATCACACACAACACATTGCATTAGCTACTTCGGTTCTTTATACACCTAAGTCCGAGCTACTTAGCTCTCGAAGGGGTCTTCCTTAGTAATTCTAATAAAAATAATTTTGAGTATATGTCCATCATCGAAATCCTTACAGAGCCTATATCTCTCAGCATCTCAAATTTTTTTGGTCAGGTTAGACTCCTAGCTGGTTGTTATGCGTTTGAACAAACATTATGGCATTCATAATCCAATTGTATTGCAACATTTTTTAAGAGTAAGCATTTTAGCAGGTCATTTGAGTTTCTTACTTATGAACACCTTCCAAGAGAATCAAATGCATTAGCTAATTCCTTAGGAAATTATGTATTGGATTGGCATCTTTCACATTCTTTTTAGTTTCATGCATGAATGCACATTTTCGTTGTAAAATTTTACATAAAAACATCAAATACACGAAAAATTGCCAAAACATATATGTGAAAGAATATATAATTATATTATTTATATTATATATATATTTATATATATAGATATAGATATGGTTTCCAGCCTTTTACATCCATAAAATTCACAAAGCTTGGGTGTTTTATACAAAATGGCTTCACTGAGCCTCAGACTAACACCTTATGACTATCCCCTATCGTCTACTCATGTTGGGCATGTTACTCATGGTAATAAATCACAACTCTAGACAACCTCCTAAGAGGCACCAAAAATCTCTCTGGTTCACCCACTATGTGTTGCTCTAAGTGAATATGTATCTCTCTCATGGGAAGAGGTGACACACCCATGAGAAGACCTTCAAGGTTCCTAGAAATATCATGAAGACTCTGTGTGTAATCTCCCTCTTTAGAGGTTTTTGTAGCCCCTGCTACTAATCCATCCCCAATTAGTTGATCATCACACCTTGCATGCCAAGGTATACCTGTAGGATGAACATGCACCAGATTTGTGTCATGACAATTTTTGTGTCAAATTATTTTCACCCTTAACACAAAAATTGCATAAAATTAAAAAATGAAAAGATACTTTTATCGTTGATTTTTCTTCTCACGTAGTGGCCCCCATTGTGTCCCGGGTGGAAAAACTAACTCTCGATCCCATGAATAGTTCATCCCATCATACGGGAAGCTCTAAATCATGGGAATCTAGCCTTGTAGCCACTCGAAGAATTCATCATCAAAATAGTTGTTAATAGGTCTTCCTCTTGTCCGAGGTACTAAGGTTTCCCACATATCTTTCCTAAGATCCCTTGGACCTACTATCACCATAATCAACCTTGGCCTCAGAACTAACATTCTCTCTAGCATAAAGGAGGCATTTAGTGTGACATACCTAAATTATCTTTGGGTCTGAGTCTTGCAAGTTGTCAACTCTCCTTCCACTTGACGGAGGACACTCTCGCTCTAACCAAACCCCTAGGGTTGCAAGCAATCTAATGCTAGTAAATTTTGGGCTTTGGTAGCCACATGTTGGCTCCTAACCCCTGCAAGTCGAACGATCATCTATAGCATATACCTCAATGGTCTTCCAATCACCCATTCCATTGGAATTTTGTTGTTGACTTGACAATTTCTTGGTGTGCAATAGGTGCGGATCAAATCTAGGGTGGTTCTAGAATCTATTCAACCTTTTGTCAAATTTGTTGGTGCACCTCTACACGACAAGCCAATGAGGAAATAAATTTCATCTCACTCAATTAAGAGCTCAAGGTCCTTAATGTTGAACATCCTCTTATGTTAGTCCCACTGTTGCATTATCGAACTCAAGAGATCCTCTTGACCCTTCATTAAATCAAGTATAACATATTTTAACAAACTGCATCATCTTATAATGGCCAAGCGTGCTAGATCATTTAACTTTCGAAATTCCTCTCGATCATGGGCTCTTTCTCTCTAAAGGCTCATTTTGATCAGTCAATTCTTACATCACAGAAACCCTTAGTTAGCTTTTCCCAATTGTGTAGCCCTATAAATGGAGAAATTTGACTTCTCCTTGCACTTGGCCACTTAACACACCCACATTTTACCCCATAGGGCATGCTAACACGTACCATAAGCCTAGGTGACTACGTTATCCAACCAAGACATCTAGTGCAAGCCTAGAAACTTAAAATATCCACTGAAAATTAAAATTTAGGGAATTAATTTCTAGCTTAGGATCAGTGTTGTTACTTGGAACTAATGGGAAGTTGAATGGTTACATGATGTACTCATAATCCCTCATAGAACATCTACTCATTTTTCTCCTCCAAAGTGCTCTCACCAACTCAGACTAGTTAAAATGAGGACCTAATTTCCTCCTTATAACACTACGGAGGTATGACTCAACCCAACTTTTATCATTTATGAGCAATGTTTCCTCATTTTTGTTTCTAATACTCCTGGTAACTATCTTTGAAAATTATTTTATATAATCTGATGTTGTTTTAACTGATTTTTTTTCAAAATCGACTAGCAATGTCTCAGAATGAGCATATTCATTTCAGGGACTTTTTCTTTCTCATTAAATGAAAAAACCCCTAGTTACCTATTTCAGGCTTGTAAAATGTCTATGAAATAGATTTGAGTGAAAGTTTTTCTCTCTTTTTCTCGCTCTTTAAAATGAAAATAATACTACGATTTTTCTTCATTTGACTCATTTTAAATTTTATGAAGAATAACGAGTTCACTCCATTCCCCTCATACTCCTAACAAAATGAGGTGGATGTCTATTAAGCATAGGTTTATCACTTTATCCAGACTCAATGGACTACTTATGGAAAAGGAACTTTGTTGGGTATACTATTAACCCTTTTTCACACCCAGTCATCAACCATGACAAAGGAACCTCTTGGATTCATCTTTATGATCTTTCTAGACTCTCTAAATATGAAAAGACTTCTGATTTTACCTTTTCTACACTCATTAAAACTAAACAGATTGGGAAAAAATTGGTTAGAACAATGGTTACACTATCTATATTTTTAAGGAATTTTTTCAGTAGTTTCTTTTCAATCCCTTAAATATGGCACCTTCTCAACATATTCATATTTTGTGTCAACTTCCATGCGAACTCTACCATTTTATGATTCTTTCCCTGATACCCAGATGTCACCACATCTTTGTGTCTACATCCTCCTGGTGTTCTTGAGTCTAAGATGCTCATTCTTCCTAGCGTCATGCCTTCTATTGTTTAAGGGATCATCCTACTCTCTTCTTCTTGTATCAACCATTCACTCATATGCCATATTTATCTTGAGTAATTTTTCCCCATTATTCTAAACTATCTCAAAAATAATTATTCTTATCTCATTTCACGTCAATTGATGTAGGACTCCTCATTTCTACCTTTGACATGTCTGTTCCTTTTGACATCAACATCTTATCTTGGAAGTAGATAGAGAAACACCTTAGTACCCTAGAACTTGCAGTCCTCAGTTGCAGGTATTCCTGCATTTCATTAGAGGTTTTCATCATTGGCTTCCTTTTGAATGATTCCATGAGTGTTTAACGCCAGGACATCTTATCGCACTCGCTAGACTATATTGTGCATCTTGAAGACCATCACCCCTATTCATGGCCATCCTCATGTTTGTTAATGGTTTTCATCGTTGACTAGTAATCAAATTATTTTTCACATGTTCAACCTCAACTTCTATATTCAAATGTGTAGGAAAATGCTATTTTTAGAAGTGAAGACCAATAGCTTGGGTAGAGGCTTACATCACTCAACATTGTTTCCTCTCCCAAGTTATGACTATTGTTTTCACAAACAACTTATCAGATTGATCACATTACGACAACAATCCACATTATGTCTATCTATGGACACGAGAGTCATACCATATTTGGAAATCACTCTGATTTTTCTACAGATCATGGGAATTCTAGACTTAGGACATATGTATATATTTTGACATATGTTTTTTCTTCCAGGTTTCCTTCAGTTTTGTACTCGGACACTCTCTCTCTTTATTGCCAGTATGTAAATTATTTGGGCCATCATATTCTTCTCTGACATCACACTTTAGGGCATATTTGTTATACTAGAAAATACCTCCTCATCAACTAAGAGGAGAAGACCAACTTCGATGGGCAGAAAACCTAAGTTATAGGCTTCTTTTCCATGGTAACACACTTGAGAAACCATTGTAAATTGTTCTAATGTGGTCCATCAACCCAACATACCACGTTAACCTAGGCATGAACACTTTATTTTTCTTACACGGCCACGTTACTTGAATTTCATGAGCTCCCAAAGGAAAAACACCAGAGTTAGATCACTGACACTCCACCTTTTACTCAAGGTTGACTATAAAAGGATGGAAATATTCACCTCAGACTTGTCTTTGGAAATTTATAATCCTAACAAATGAACAGGTAAAGGGTAACAAAGTAGAGGAAATATCTAGCTTTTTCCCAAAGCAAACGTGTGAAGAAATGGGAAAAATTTGAGCCTCCAATCACCTATATCTTGGAGGCTAGGCCACAGTAATAGGGATCAAAATTTATGCACTTTTATGTTATTGAGAAAATGTTGAGAGAGAGGGGGAGAGAGAGAGAGAGAGAGAGGAACTAGGAGCTGAAGGAAGACTTGTTGCAACAATCATGATTGTAATCATTCTTCTTAGAGTTAATAATATATATCTATTGTCGTTCTGTCTATGTCATGACCTTGATAATTTCTTTTTGTATATGTTGATCTAATGGCGATACTAATGCTTTGTTATTGATGCATTCAATTCTTATATGTTGTGATACGTTAATGTATTGAATTGCTAAGGTTTATATATGTTGTGAAGATCACTTGGTGTTCGTCTTATGTGTCGATCTCAATCTAAGGATTTGTTGAGGATTATCTCTCCATCACACTAAAATCTCTAGAAAATTTGTGCCAAGGACAAGTAGGTAACTCCTAACCATTACTTTGTCAATTCTTAGTTAACATTACATTCTTGAATATATCTTTATTGAATAGTTGCAAGTCCCTTGATCCAACTTCGTTAGGTTTTTGGAAGCCTGAGATGGTGTTTTGTCCATCACCCATGCATTAATCTCCACAACACCAACCCCTACCTAAATTAGACATTATACGATGAGGAAATTCAAAATTCCTTTAGATAGATTAGAGTGGTTTAGAGTCACTTGAAGGTAAGCTACTTGAATGAGTTATTCATTACCAACCCCATATGTTGTTTTCCTGAGATTGGTCACTAGGATTACCTTAGTCCCATGGGGGTGGTACACTATTGAGCTTCTTTATAGTCAACCAACTCATGGAATTCCCTGCCACAAGTTGGGTAGCCTTGAGGAGAACCGCTCACATGATGACCTAGCCTGACCCCCTCTGAATCAGGTTTCTGATGCACTCTGGCTTCAAACATGGGATGGTGAAGGATTTTAAGCTCCATGATATGTCATCTTCTATGTCTCAACTAAAGTGGTCGATGGGTGTTATTGGAATCCTATCCCACTGAACCTACACCAAAACTATAAATATTGTTTGGCCCTAGTGTCCAAGTGGGCTTAATCTATGTAGGTTCAATTATTAAAGTAAAGTGTTTCAATTCTTGGCTTGGAGGTGTTAACCAAGCTCACATTTTCTTAGGGTGCGAGTGTGTGAAAATAATGCGTCAAGTGGATGATTTAATTGAGCATGTTTTATAATGCCATTTGATGTTGAAAATAAAGTGATAAAATAATATAAATAATGCTGAAAATGACAAAAAAATAAACAGCCAATCAAGCACAGAAAACCCCACCCAAAAAGGTTATGAGGAAACTAAGCAAGAGAGGGAAAACGAGCTACTAAACTACACATAAAATTCCTAAAATACCTTATGCCAAACAGATTGAGATCTAGAGGCACTACTATTCTATAAATGGTGTAGACAAACAACAAAAATCAGAGGTGAGAAATGCTACAAAGGATATGTGTGAAGCCTAAAACCTAGGATGCTGAAGGGGATCCTAAGGGGGAAAAGGCGAAACCCAAAATCTAAATGGAGAAGAGGTATAATAAAATTATCCAAAAGTGCTTAAAGGTAATGTATCAGACTCTAAAAAGCAATGGTTGAAAATGTTGAAACCCTAGACTCCTCACTCATCCAATCGCTTCCTAACAATGTGGAAGTGTACTCTAAACCCTAAGGGGCTTTCTCCTTCCTCAAAGAGAAAAAATAAGAGAATATAGGCCTAGGGGAGACTGAAAAAAGAGATGAAGTACCCTTCCCAGCCTACACACGACACTCTTAGCAAATCTGGAAGAACTGAGTACTGACCCGAAACAGTGGAAAACACAGTTTTTGGGCCAAAAGTGTGATCTCAAACGCATATCTGGGGTTGAAAAGTGTTTTTCTTGTCTTAGGACTCTCGATCAGTAGAACTCACATAAATTTTTTCATCTCCTGCTTGGCTGGTACCTGTGACCTACGAAAAGAATTAGAAAACCACTAGAATCCAAAATGTTGACAAAAAAATAAATAATACTATAAATAGAAATTGAGAGGCTAAAAAAAAGTTGTAGAAAACCCTAAAATTTGCTAAAACTTCAGTCACCTAAGAACGTTGTTATTACACTAGTTGAGTCACCATTTGTTAGCATGAAATTTCTTGGAAGGTGTACCAAAAAAACTTCACTTAAGTCACTAGGTGACACGTGACCTTAACAACAATTTGTGACTTCTTACACTTCAGATTTATAATAAAACATGGAAAAACTTGCAACAGAAATAACATATACGATCCAAAACATCAAACAAAAATATAGATATCCAATGCAATAACCCAAATTAAAAGACTTTAAAATGAATAAATCTTTTATTGATAACTCCTCGTGAAGGAGATCTACAAAAGGGTTTGTAAATCCCCCCTTCGTGGGAGGGCTCCTGCGATTTCCTTCATGATTCAGTAATCGATCCTCTCTCAATGTGTGAAAAACCCATAACAATGTGAAGAACTCAAATGGGAACCCAAAATAAAATATACAATCATGGTGACGATGATAATGATCATAGTGAAGAATGAATGAAAAACCCACCTTCTTATAACAAAGTATTAAGTTTTTTTTTTTGTTTTGGTAGGTAAGCACCCATGGGGGATTTGAACCAGTGACCTATCGCAAGGATTGCCTTGATAGTGCACCCATTCACTGTCAATCCAAATCCTCGTGGGCAAGTATTGAGTTAATTTTGAAAATGGGGAATAATAAAATAATATTTACCAAATCAATATCTAACCGTTAGCAATAGTTTATTATATTTTTTGTCAACGAAAAATATATTCAAAATGGTCAAATATATGTATGCAGAAATAATTAACAAATAAAATGATTTATTAATTATTTGGTGAAGATTAAGAATGGTGTGAAATTGAAATAATTATTAAATAGTGATTTAACAATTATTTCAATAATGGAAATAAGGAATAATAAAAAATAGTGATTTATTTAATTATTCTTAGGGGATTTAGTCAAATGTGACAAGGAATAATTATTTAAACAATGATTTAATAATTATTGTTTGAGAAAATTTAATAAATAATTATCTATTCAACTATTGTCATGGGGTTATTTTTATTTTAATGATACAATACTTTAATAAAAAAGGTCCACTAAATTATTTCCCATGGTGAAAATGATTTTACTGTTTTAAAATTAATCCTACATTGTGTATTTCGATCTACCAAGTTAGAAATGGCTAGCTCAATGTTTTTGGTGAAATAATATATATAATATATATATATATAATATATATAATCTATCTCGATCTTTGAATTAAGATTTACAAATATTCAATTTAATTTAATGAATTATTATTTTTTATTTTTATTTTCTTTGTTGTTTATGAAATGAAAATCCTATCAATCTATCACAAAATTACAGGCTTGATGGTATTCATTTTCCGTTGTCTATTACTTGGGAAATTACAGAGTAGTGACAAGACGTAAAGATTTTAACTGTCTAAATTACGTAATAAAAAATGAAGTCCAAACTGAAAAGGTTCTAATCCATAACTAGATGATTTCTAACCAACTATTCCAAGTAAACTAAAAATCATGAGGCCAAAGCAAGAATAAAACGTGTATCAATGTAGCATAAGACTACTATGAGCTCGAAGGCTCCACCTCAATTTGTTATTTTCCATGCTTTTAGGAGCTTCCTAGGTCTAGAGGGAGACCTAGGTAGTCTTTGATTCCTTGCAAGTGAAGATGTATATACATCATATAAATTTGTATCATATAAAACATTAATAGGATTTCCTCCTTGGCTTCATTCCTATCTAGTAGCACCCACTCTAATAGAGCATTCACATGCCAATATAAATCAACTGTGTGGATGTATTGATTGTGCCAACCCATGGTGTGACTCGTCTCTTGTCTTGAAGAGGATTCATCTCTCTGATGTCCATGTTTTATAATCACTTAGACTTTCTTGTGATGTCCTACATTGCTTCATCAAGTTCCTCCTATATGCGTTGTGAAGTTTTCTCGTGATAATGGTGCGTAGAGATTTTTTCTCATTGATAAGTGTAGGCTTTGCCTTCGTTCTTATAATAAATTGCACTCGACAATAGAATGCTCAGTATTGTGGAATTTTGATAACTATATATCCCAAGAGCATTGAACTGCTATATGTGATGAAAAATAAGATTAAGGCTACAACAAGAGGCCAAGGCCAAAGAAAGCTTCCTAAGTTTAACTAGTAGAGAGACCTAATTCATAATAGAGAGAAAGGCTAGGAATGTGAAACGTTGAATCCAAATATTTGATAGTAAACTTATTTGTAGATAAGGGTGAAAACAACATAGAAAATCCTCTAAAATACGAAGAAGTTTTAGGGGGAACTCTCAAAGCTCAATTATGTCTCTCTACATAAAAAATAGAAATAGAGTATCCTTAATTAAAATGAGCTACGCTTCTTCCTTATCACCCTCGGTATTGTATCAATATAATATCCTACTACATGACACATGCTAGTATCATTAATTGGTTGCTTAATTTCATCATTACCATAGATGGATAGGTTGGTAAGGGTGGTTCCCACATAACCCTCCAAAATTTGAATGACATCAACCCATAAAACCACAATCGTTATCATTATTTTGCTAGTAATTTCATAGTGATTATAGAGATATCTATGGTGGTGTGGTTATATATATCCATTAAATCCCATGGTGGGGTGTGTCCTGCATTCAAATCACTCATTATATCATATAGAAAACATCATTGCACATCCATCTCTATATGTAAAATAAACAACTAAAACACATAAAGATTAAAATATTGATTTTTGTTTTAATATATTATTTTTATGATATTATAAATATTAAAAGATATACATTTTTAATATAAGTATTAAACCAACAACATCCCAAATTATAATAAAAATAATATTTCTCACTCCATAATGTAATTACCCTTAACAAATATGCAACATGTTAATCAATACTAACACTCCAAAATATTTAATCAACACTAACACTCCAAAAATACTTAATATTAATAATGAATTGAGTTAAAATATTTATAAATTATTAATAAATAATATTATTGAGTGGAGAGGGTCATTCTACTGCCGAGTATGATATGTAACATTGTATGTGTGCCATCAAAGTTGAAATAGTGTGTCATCAGAGTGAAATTTGCTCATATCCGCCAAAATAAAAAAATCCTAAGAAATCTAAAAATAAATATAAATAACTATATATACAAAACATTTAAATAATATTATCACTGTGTGAGAAATTGGATTACTCTTCTCGCCTTCATGTTGATCCGTTATTATAAATGGATCTATGCTTGGTAAGTAAATAAAATTGATATTAATATTAATAAATCGATCTTATAATAACGTTGGTTTAAATCAATTATTTTTTTATTAATAAGTAATCTATAACAATTAAATGGATAAACTAATATTCAATATCATAAATACTTACTCTCTATATTTACATTTTTGCATATAATAACAATAACATTAAAATTATAAAAAAACTAAATTGAAATTCATAACTTTGATTTAAAATTATTATTATTATTAATTATAAAATTTAACTATGCCATCTATATATAATAATTTTTTTAATCATCAATACTTCATTTTAACTTGGAGATTATTAACTTGTAAATAGATTTTGTTACAATATTATAAGCAAATACCATAATATGCCAAAGTACCTGCTCATCCCATAATAGCTTGGGACAGCCACGAACATCAAGAATCTCTAATGACCTCAAATGTTCCACACCTGTAATCTCTCGTAACTCATAGCAATTGCGAAGATATAGATATAGTTCTTCGAGCGTTGTGAGTTGCCCTAGTCCTGCTATGCTCCTGATCTCCTTACATCCGCTAACTTGTAGAACTATAAGATTTGTGAGCTGACCCAACCCTGGTATTTGCTTGAGCCTTTCACAACCAGGAACACCCAACTACTCCAAGGAAGTCAAATATTCGACACCTATCAGCTCTCGTATCTGACGACACCCCACGAAATCTAGATATTTAAGCTGTGTGAGCTGCCGCAACATCAGTATGCCTCTGAAATTCTCACATCTAGTAACAGACAATACCTCCAAAGAAGCCAAATGTTCCACGCCTGGCAGCTCTTGTATCTCGACATTGTCGAACACGTAGTTCTCTAAGTCTTGTAATCTGCCCCAACCCTTGTATTATCTCCAGCTTCTCACATTTCTCAACAATCAACCTCTCCAAAGATACCAGCGCTTCAAGACCAGGGAGCTCCTTAACATTTACACAGCTCTTAATGTCAAGTTCAAGAAGTTTTAGTAGATGGGAAAGCCCTCCTATTTGCCTCAACCTATAACAGCCTCTCAAGTGTAGTCGTCGAAGGTTAGGGCAAGTAGCCTATTCAAAAGATACCTCCCTTATTTCTGCCTCTGACATGCATTTGTAGGCTCTATGCTCTCCAGTCCAAACATACATTTGTAGTTGGTGGAGTTCAATCTATTCAACGCTCTTTCTCTTTCTAATGACAAGAGTGCTTCTCTTTCTCCAACCCTTTTAAATGGAAGTTGGCGCAACGAACTATCTAATACTATTAAAGATTTTAGATTTTTCATCTCCATAAGATGTTGCGGTAAGTATTCTATCCTACTATTCAGTGAGCAGACCAATGAACTCGGGCAACAATTTTAGTTGCGGCGAAGAAGAGACTAATAACATCTTCAAACACTTGAGGTCAACGATCCAAGGTGGTAGCATTTCCAACAAATCGCTACCTAAAGTTAAAGCTTCCAAATTGCAAAGGCCTGCAATGATGTTTGGGAATTCTTTTAACTTAGTTCCCTGCAAATACAACTTTCGCAAGGATCGTTGGTGTGCAACTTGTGGAGGCAAATCGATCACTTGCCCATAGAATGAAAGATCCAAGTATTCTAGTATTCTAATATCTCCAATTGTTTCATTGGAGATTATCAAACCTTCGCAACCCTTCAATGATAGATCTCTAAGTCGAATTAAATTTCCAAATGTATGGGGAAGACTGCACGAAGAAGAAGCACCTTCCAAATCTATTAGTTGGAGGTTTGTTAGCTCTCTAAAGGAATTAGGAAACGACACCAATCTAGAGAACCCTTTGAGGACTAAGTATTTCAAACACGAGGTTAACGATCCAAGGTGGTACCATTTCCAACAAATCGCTACCTAAATTTAAAGCTTCCAAATTGCAGAGGTCTGCAATGATGTTTGAGAATTCTTTTAACTTAGTTCCCTGCAAATACAACTTTCGCAAGGATCGTTGGTGTGCAACTTGTGGGGGCAAACCAATCACCTACCCACAGAATGAAAGATCCAAGTATTTCAGTATTCTAATCTCTCCAAGTGTTTCATTGGAGATTATCAAAGCTTCGCAACCCTTCAATGATAGATGTCTAAGTCGACTTAAATTTCCAAATGTATTGAGAAGATTGCACAAAGAAGAAGCACCTTCCAATTCGAATAGCTGGAGGTTTGTTAGCTCTATGAAGGACTTAGCAACACCAATCTAGAGAACCCTTTGAGGACTAAGTATTTCAAAGACAACAAAAAACAAAATTCGTCAGGCAACCTTTCTACTGTGACTGCTTCAGAGTAATTCCATAGCACAATCTTTTCGAGTGAACTCAACATCCCTATAGAGCTTGGAATCTCTGAAAGGGGAGAGCAGATATTTAACTCTCTTAGATCGAATGGCAATGCCTGCAATGTTTACATTTCAATATAAGATTGTATCCTACAAAATAACAAATTAAATGATTAAATGAACAAATAAGAAACGCGCACATATTTTCTACCTAACATTGATCTGGCCATAATGTACTCAATTTTCTTCCCTCCACTTCTAGAACTCTTAAGGTTGTTAGTGAAATCCAATTTGGCAAGGAAGAGTGGGAACATTTATACCAGAAGATTCATATATGATGTTGTGGTTGCACTCTGCTCAAAATGTCGTCTAAATGATCTTCTTCAATTGCAACAAGTTGCAGTTTCCACATACCAGAATGATGGAAATTATCGAATAGATACCTGACTTTTGAACTTTTTCCAGCTGTAATGTGAGCTGCTGTAGTTGAAGAATTTTTAAGCGAGTGTCATTTCTTCGATGCCACCAATACCCACAATTCCTATAACTTTGGGATTCCCCTAGTCCTACAACACCATCTCTTCAAGTTCTTCTATTTTTGGATCCAAACCAGTTGGATGTTCAGCCACATACAAAGGTTGTTTTGGAACAATTTTCAAAACTTTTTGGAGGACAGCATCCAAGAGCTCGCCCTCATCCCTAAATAATATTCGGTTATATCAATACCTAGTAAACATCAACAAGTTATATCATTACTATATGGATTGAAAGAGAGAGAGTAGGACATACTTACCCATTAAAAGATTTCAGTTCGAAACCACTTAGATCTACAACATCTGAAAGTGCAGCTCTCCAATTCTAAATAGCTTCTGAGCTGTAGCATGGCTCCTTTCCATCAGATGTTGTCTTCTTTTGGAGCTCCAGCAGGGCATCAGTGTACGCTACTCGTTTCGTTGTATAGCGGACCACTGAAGGATCCACATTAAAAAATATCGGAAGAATTGTAAGATAAAAATCACACTTTGAATTAAATGAAGGAGTTGCAGCTCACAGGTGTGTACTGCACCTGGGAGACTGCACTCAAACAAAGACGAGACTCTCACTCACGTTCACTCTACATTACATCAAATGAATATTACAATATTAAATACATCACTGAAAAATAGGTAGTTGTAAACAACCTCCTAAACTCTAGGAACTAATCCTAAACTAAGGAGATACGGTACAACCATATAACCATTTCTCCATTATTTCTAACTCCCCCCCTTAATGGAGAAAGGGTTATTCTACACACCTAACATCCCTCTAAATAACTCAAACTTTACTCACCCTAGAGGCTTAGTAAAAATATCAGCTAAAATATCACAAGTGTTACAATACTCCACACATATTTCTTTTGACTGTATCTTTTCTCGAACAAAATGAAACTGAGTGTCAATATGTTTAGTATTTTTATGGAAAACTGGATTATATGCAAGCTTTATTGTGCTCTGGTTGTCAGTTTTGATGATGGTTGCTTCTTTCTGACTTTCGCTTGCATTGGTAAGCAATCTCCTCAACCAGATGGCTTCACATGTTGCTGCACACAACGCCTGGTACTCAGCTTCACATGATGATAATGCTACAGTACTTTGCTTTTTTCTACTCCACGAGATAACCCTGGATCCAATACTAAATGCATATCCTGTGATGGATCTACGATCATCCAAGTTGCCTGCCCAATCTGAATCTGAATAACCTGCTAAAGTAACATCAGAAATGTCAGTGTATAAAAGAGCATAATTACAAGTACCACTAAGGTATCTCAACACACATTTTGCTGCATTCCAATGACTGTCAAGTGGTCTGGACATAAACTGGCTCAGCACACTAACATAATATGCCAGATCAGGCCTAGTTGTCAAGAGATAAATCAGACTTCCGACTAGCTGTCTATACAAAGTAGCATCCACCTGTTTTGTGCCATCGTCACTGCTGAACTTAAGATTCTGTTGCAATGGTGTTGCTGCTTTTTTACACTGTTCCATTCTGAATCTTTCCAACAGGGTTCTGGCATACTTTCCTTGGGTTAGAAAAGTTTGACCAGAATCTTTCCACACCCCCAATCCTAGGCAATAATGAAGATCACCAAGGTCTTTCATTTCAAATACCTGTGACATTTGCTGCTTGATTTCTTTGATCAAATTATCTGCATTCCCTGTTATTATCATGTCATCCACATACAAAGAAATCAAAATGATTTGCCTCTGTTTATTTATCTTGGTATACATGTTTGGATCATTGAGGCTCCTATGAAAACCATGCTCAATAAAAAATGAATCAATTTTGTCATACCATGACCTGGGTGCTTGTTTCAAACCATAAGGTGCCTTATGCAATTTACACACTAAATGCTTCTGCCCCTTTTTCACAAAACCAGGAGGTTGTACTAAATAAATTTCTTCCTTTAATTCTCCATTTAGAAATGCCGACTTAACATCTAGCTGGTGTAGCTTCCATTTATGTTTTGTTGCTGAAGAGATTAGTATTCTAATTGTATTTAGTTTAGCTAGAGGGGCAAAGGTGTCATTGAAATCAATTCCTTCTTGTTGTGAATAACCCTTTGCTACCAGTCTGGCTTTGAATTTTTCTACACTCCCATCTGCATTTATCTTAGGTTTATACAACCACTTACAACCTATAGGGGTTTTTCCTTCTGGTAACTCAACTAAGTCCCAAGTATGGTTTCTATATATTGATTCCATTTCTTCATGCATTGCAGCCCTCCATTCATCTGATTTACTTGCTTCTTCATAGTTTGAAGGTTCTACAATGTTTAAAATTTTGGACATTAAAGCATAGCCTTTCAATCTTGCAGGTAGTCTAGTCTTGCTACCTGATCTTCTAGGTAAAGGACTTACCTCAACTCTATCTGTTTCAACACTTCTCGGGCATGCATCATCACTTATTACACTATCTGTTGCTACTTCTTCCTGTTTCTGCTCCTGCTCCTGCTCCTGCTCTTCCTCTTCTTCACTGTTCAGTTCTATCAGGAATGGAATGTGGCTGTCATTGTTAGAGTATTCCTTTCCATCTTCTGTCAGTTCATGAAAAATGACATCTTTGCTTGCAAACACTTTATGAGTCACAGGATTATATAACTTGTATGCCTTATACTCTGTGCCATATCCTACAAATATACATTTCAAGGATTTGGGGTCTAGCTTTTTCCTATCTTCTTTTGGTATATGAGAAAAAGCTTTAGATCCAAATATTCTTAAATGACTGACTGCTGGTTTGAGTCCAAATAGTGCTTCAAAGGGGGTTTTAAAGCCAAGACATTTGGTGGGACTCCTATTCTTCAAATAAACAACAGTATTAATGGCTTCTGCCCAAAGACCATTAGAAATACCCTTACCTTGAAGCATACTTCTCGCGCACTCCACAAGGGTCATGTTCTTGTGTTCTGCTACTCCATTCTGCTGTGGAGTGTGTGGCACTGTGAATTGCTGTATAATCCCATGCTGCTTGCAGAAGTTCATGAACTCACCTAACCTGTATTCTCCCCATTGGTCCGAGCGGAGAATCTTTATCTTCTTTCCTGTTTGGTTCTCTATCATCGATTTGAATTCTTTAAAATATCGCAAAGCTTGAATCTTTTTGCTTAAAAAATACACCCAAGAGAACCTAGGGCAATCATCTGTAAATAGTAGAAAGTAGTATGCACCTCCTAAAGACCTAGTTTGCATAGGTCCACAAATATCTGTATGCACTAGTTCTAGGATGTCTCTTTCTTTTCTATTAACATGCAAAGGGAATTCATCTCTATGCATCTTCCCTAATGCACATCCATCACATTCCAGTTTGATATTATGTAAAGCAGGAAGTCCATCGACCATACCTTTCTTCTGAAGTAAGATGAGGTCTTGCAAATTGAGATGTCCAAACCTCTGATGCCAGAGATTTTCGACTGTTGATGTTGCTGCAACCATCTCTTGTCGTGGCATAATCCTTGCATCCAGTCTGTACAAATTCCCCACGCGTACTCCTGTTGAAACTGTCTCCAATTGGCTATCCTGAATGACACATCCATTCTTGAAGAATTGCACCTGCATGTCCTGGTCTGTTATCATAGAGACAAAGATCAAATTCTTTTTAATTCCTGGAACATATAAAACATTTTTGAGATGTTTGATTTCGCCACTAGGTAGCTTCACAAGAATATCCCCACAACCTTTGATCTCATACCCACTGTCATCTCCTAAGTAAATTTGTGATCCACATGCAGACTCTTCAAGAAACTCAAAACAATCTTTCTTACTGGTCATATGCGAGGATGCGCCAGAATCGACATACCATATATTATCCTCATCTCCTTTTGATGCTGAAAGTGCACAGTCGACTATGAATAATCAAAGATCATAGCTGTGGTCATCCTCTTCTCTAGCAAAACACCCCTGATGTTTCCTCTGTTTGCCTTTTCTTTCATCCTCCTGCCTCTTATAGCATTGTTTAATCTAGTGACCAGGCTTCCCATAGGAGAAACATCTCTTAACATAATTATCAGTCATACCTCTGAATGGTCTCTTTTGAAAAGAGTTGGCCCCTTTCTGCTGCTGATGCTGATGTTGGTGCTGGTGCTGCTTTCCTCTGTACTGTCGCCTCTTTGCCATCAGAGCTAAGTCATTGCTCTGAGTTTTCAGATTCTGTCGTCGTTCCTCCTCATGGAGTAGAATCGCTGTCAGGTCGTC
This sequence comes from Pinus taeda, assembly GCA_000404065.3. Taxonomy (NCBI): domain Eukaryota; kingdom Viridiplantae; phylum Streptophyta; class Pinopsida; order Pinales; family Pinaceae; genus Pinus; species Pinus taeda. The sequence goes on along the minus strand of APFE030865175.1, from coordinate 26,387 downwards.
AAACGAGGGGGCTTTCTCTCTCGCTGACAAGCCTGAGATGAATGTCTGATATTCATCGGTCATTCTGTTCAGTGTAAGTGTAACCAGATCTGAATCTGATACCTTCTCTCCAATGGCTCCCAATTTGTCTTTCAAATCCTTGACTCTGGCCATGAATCCATCAACGGATTCATTCTCATCCATCTTTAATGCAAACAATTTTCCCTTGAGTGCCAGAACACGATTTGTGTTCTGTGTCTCGTATAGATTCTTGATTGTGGTCCATATATCTGCGGCCGACTTGCAATCTCTGATATGGGGGATAATGTTGTCTTTGGAAGACATCTTCAGTATGACTTTCGCCTTTGTTTCTCTCTTATCCTAGTCCTGTTCTTGGGCCGGTGTTCCAGTTCTCTGCTCATTTCCCAAGACGATCAACCATGCATTCGCACTCTCCAGCAAAGTTTGCATTTTGAACTTCCAGTTAGAGAAGTTCGTTCCATCGAGCTTGCCAGACTCGTGGAGGTATGATTCCAAACTGTTGTTCATTTTTGCCCAACTGAACACTCCAATCGGCCACCACCTGGCAAGTTCGATCTGCTGCCAATGAATAGATCAGGAACTTCACTATGCCACCACCGGGCAAGTCCGATCTGCTGCCACCGAACAGATCAGGGACTTCACTATGCCACCACCGGGCAAGTCCGATCTGCTGCCAATGAACAGATCAGGAACTTCACTGTGCCACCACCGGGTAAGTCCGATCTGCTGCCACCGAACAGATCAGGGACTTCACTGTGCCACCACCGGGCAACCGATCTGCTACAACCAAACAGATCAACAAGAAAGCTCCAACACGCCACCACCGAGCAAGGGCGATCTGCTTCCACCGAACAGATCAAGGAGCTGCACTACGCCACCACCAGGCAAAACACCGATCTGCTTCCACCGAGCAGATCATAGAGCTCTGATTCGCCACCACCGGGCAGGTCCGATCACGGAACCCCAATTCGCCACCACCAGGTAAATCCGATCTGCTACATCCGAGCTGATCAAGGATCCTCAATTCGCCACCACCGGGCAAATCAAATCTGCTGCCACCGAGCAGAATCTCCATGTGCCTCCACTGGGCAACTCCGATCTGCAACAAAAAAAAAAAATTGCAGATTTCCAGAGAGAAAGAGGTTGGCTCTATGGTGTTCTGAATAGCTAAAAATCCGCGCCAATTGCAGAAATTGGCGCGCTTAATAGCCACGGATCCGCGCCAATTTTAGTTATAATTTTCCTGGCGCGCTTTTCAGCCCAAAACCAGTGCCAATGGCACGCTCTTTCTTTAAAAAGTAGCGCCAATTTCTCAACCTTTTCTCCGACTCAGAGATGATCAGTCATATGAGACCCTTCACTCCAGGTGTTACTGCAGTTCCACTTGATCACACAGATACATTTACAAGCTCTCCTACCACTACAGATGTGCAACTAATGATACATCCCAAAAAAAAAAAATTTAAGGCTACCTCTACCCTAAGCTTTGATACCAAGATAAAAATCACACTTTGAATTAAATGAAGGAGTTGCAGCTCACAGGTGTGTACTGCATCTGGGAGACTGCACTCAAACAAAGAGGAGACTCTCACTCACGTTCACTCTACATTACATCAAATGAATATTACAATATTAAATACATCACTGAAAAATAGGTAGTTGTAAACAACCTCCTAAACTCTAGGAACTAATCCTAAACTAAGGAGATACATTACAACCATATAACCATTTCTCCATTATTTCTAACTTTCTAGCCCCCCCGAGTTTTCCATCAGGACAAGCTCATCAAGGCAGCAACTAGATTCTACATAAGTTGGAGAGAAAATTTCAATCTGTACATAGTCACCGTGGATAGCTTCTTTATTTGGGAAGAAATTTTGTGTCACTACTCCATTTCCTCCTTGTCCAGAAAGGCAGTCAATCCATGACCACAAAGGCGTCTGTACAGATGGTTGGAAAAAGAGAGTTTCACATCCAGCCCCCAATGGTTTATAAACACATCGTCGTACCTAGATGTCAAGGAAGAAGAGAAGGTCATGCAGGAAGAAGCTTTAGTAGGAGAAGCAGTGATAACGCAATTGGGGACAGTAGTGAGGTTTGCCATTGCCAATGTTGAGATTATATGCCCTGATACACAGAAACACTAATAAGGAAATCATTCAATGGAGATTATATCGCCTAATACACACAAACGCTAATAAGAAGCTACAAAAACCATGCATGAGCATTATAAAGATCTAGTTTACGAGTTGAGCAGTAACACATGATGTGCATGCAACGGAAGCTAAATAGGGTCCTCTAAGAGCCTCAAAAAGTTTTAATTCAAGGTTTCAGGGAAATGGTAAGCGACTTTGTTGGAATTTTGAAAATTTCATTGTAATGTCTCAGCCAGTATCATGCAATTCCGAGTATTGCAGGAAAATTTGCATTCAAATGATGATGACGACTTTGAGAAATAACAATTGAAAGTAAGTAAAGCGATTTGTATAGTTAAAGAAAAGCAGGACGAAGAAAATTTAAGCAATTTTAAACTTCGATGATAATTAAAAATATGACTAGGTGGAAATATTTGGAAAAGAGGCATGGTGTCCCCCGCCCCATAATATTTATTCATTAAGAAAATATTTTAAAAAATGGGGAATCTAGTTCAATGTACAGAAAGAATTTTGCACACGATAATATAATTAAATATTATATGATATTACGATAATATGATTGAGAATGATTCATGGGAATGCAGTGTGCCGTGAACGAAGCTTCAAGGAAGCCGATTTTGCCATTCCAATCACTAACACTGTGGGTGATTTTCCAAACGATAGAAAAATTAAAATATTTTGAATGAGTAGTGATTGAGAAGGACAAAGGGTACAAAAAGATTCATTCGAACGTGGTTTGCGGTAAACGAAGCTTTGAGGAAGCCAATTTCACCATTTCACTCATTTGACACCTTAAGGGACAATATAGGTTGGCCATCGAACCATAAGCTTTGTGATGTTTAAACTACATTGTTCTCTAATACTTTAGCTATACAACATCATAAATAAACAAATATCAATAATGTGAGGACTACGCTTACTGTCTATACTTAGTTAATTTTTTACTTTTCTAAGTATAATATTCACATACACAGTGGAAAAATTCAATAATTCATCTACATCATTATTATCATTTATACATATGCACAACATATATTTAACAGGAGGGGAAACTCCCTGAAATATGAATCTGCCCGATGATAATAATAATATTTTACAAAATATACAAATTACAGTCTTTACAGGAAACCCCAAGTTTCTTTTGTACAATCTCTGTCAAAATCGTGCAGGTCGGCCTTTACTATTCGGACCACCTGTACCACCGTTCGAAGTGCCCACTAGATACTTCCGCCCGTCAAACTCGTTCAACAAAACTCGTGTCATTCAGCCCATGCCTACGGCATGTCACCCTACCTAGGCACCCACCCACAGCTCACTGAACTTCCAAACACTCTGTTCGCACTTCATGTGCCTTTTCCTAGTCCTAGCTCGCCATCGTGCAACTCTACCACAAACCGCCCGCCTTACCGTTCACCTTAATCATGTCGTGCAGCAAACGCATGCCCGTTCGACCTTTGCCACTACGTGTCGCCCTGCCCAGTGCCCACCCGCGGTCCACCTAACACTACGGCACCCATCCACTCGTCCCACTGTAGAGTTAACTCATACACTGGCTCGTCGTTCAGTCGTCGTGCAGTGGCACCCTCTGCGGGTCGCCCACCCACTAACTGACCAAAACACAGACTTCTGTCGAGCTCACCTGCCTGCTTGAATGCGCTTGCACACCAACCTGCAATGCGCCCGCCCACTACGGTGTGGCCGCCCGCCTGACCTACGGTCCACTTACCAGAACCGTGTCCTGCTCCTCGGCTTGGTGCTACGGTCAAGAGCCATCCTACACCTCACCTTGCCTTATACGCTCAACCCCTTTGCTCACCTTCCACTTCAAGCTCACACTTGTTGAACATGAAACTTGTTGTTATTTGCCACCAAGGCTACATCCATATATATGGTGGCCCAACCATGGTAGGGGCTTCGACATATAGCCAAGCCGACCCAACACATGTCATTTCACCATTATTTCACCATTAGCCATGATGTGGGGCGCCCACACATGGGACCGCCCACCTATATAAGTCCACCAAGAGTTTGACACTTTGTCATTTTTCCAAAATAACTCGTGCATCGCACTCCAGCTCATTTGGCTAACTCATCGCATCATTCGGTCAATCCCACGACTCGTCGTTCCAATCACCCAACTCATCGCTCGCCCATCGTGCACCCTCGTAACTCTCACCAATGAGTCAGTTAAATGCGCCAGCCCGGCACGCCCGACTCATGGGCTTGACATACTCCCCCACTCTAAATGATTATTGTCCTCAACAACACCATCATACGATATCGTAAAGTGTCGCTAGCTCCAACATCCAAAATGTCCATGTTGCCCACCTTTGCTCTACCATCGCATACACCATAAAGGCTCATGTCTCCATGAATTAGAAGTTCTCCTCAATCCATGACCATCAACCACCTTCGTCGCAATCCCCACATGTTGCCCCACCGTGGAAGACTAGTCCCTCCAACTTAAGCTACATGCTCACTGCAATATCTCGTGTCGACTTCATCATGTATCGTCATCGTGTGAACTGCTGCCATGATACTCCAACCCAACTCTATCACATCTCGGTACACTAATATCACCCATGACTCGAACTAGTCGGGTGATCAATCCAACCATCACCCTCAAACCATGAGAATGCACCTCCTCATTCCATCGTCCATCATTTCTCTCAGCATCATGCGACAACATCAACTCAATCAAGAATCCATCTCCATTTCTATCAAAATGTAAGCCATGCCCAAGTCCATGAAGTAGCCTCCATCTCATCTGTAACGTGTTGTCCATGATGTTTGGTGTCAATGTGATGCATGTCAATCAGTCGCATCTATCCCAACATCATCAACCATATACGTGTAAAATCCATCTCCTCAAAATGAAGAGATCCTCTCATCAAACTGACTCTCGGTGTTCCACATCCAAGTCCATGAAGCAACCTCCATCATATCTGTAATGTGCCATCCCTCAAGTCTGCCAAAGAAACAAGTATACATCTGTCTCATCACCCATGTGCTACCCATGATCATAAACCAATCAGCTCCCATGTCAAAAGTAGTTAAATCTCGACTCAACCCATGCCCAAGTGTTTCCACCAAGGCATCATCATCGCTATAACCCCATCACTCCAAAGTGTCTCATATCGATCCTCCAAATCAAGTCACTCTCTTGATCACACCCATAAATGTGCTCAAGAGTATGCACCCCATACTGCATCAAATTCCTTGACCTCCACTCCTTAATGCATCAAATACTCTAATACCATCTATCGCACTCCTACCCTGGCGGTAGTCTTTCAACCGCACGAAGGGGGGTGTGGCACCACCACCTGTTTTCTTTTTAACAATACTCATGCAGTGTGGACTACGCCTACTTTCTATATAGTTTATTTTTCACTTTTCTAAGCATAACATTTACATACACAGTGGAAACATTCAATAATTCATATTCATCATTATTATCATTTATACATATGCACAGCGGAAATTTAACGGGAGGGGAAACTCCCTCAAATATGAGTCTTTCCGATGATAATAACAATATTTTACAAAATATACAAATTACAGTCTTTGCAAGAAACCCCAAGTTTCCTTTGTATAATCTCTATCAAAACTGTGCAAGTCGCCCTGCACTGTTCAGACCACCCAAACCACCTTTCGGAGTGCCCACCAGATACTTCCACCCATCGCAGCTTGTTCAGCAAAACTCGTGTCGTTCAGCCCATGCCTACGGCGTGTCACCCTACCTCGTGCCCATTCGCAGCTCACCGAACTTCCAAAAACTCCATTCACATCCATGCCCCTCTGCCTTATTATAGTTTGTCATCGTGCAACTCTTCCACACACTACCCACCCTACCGTTCATTTTAACTCACGTCGTGTAGGAGACCCGCGCCTGTTCGACCTGTGCCATGGTGTGTCGCCCTGCTCGACGCCCACCAGCGGTCCACCCAACAATCCAGCACCCTTTTTCTTGTCCCACCGTAGAGTTAACTCATACACCAACTCGTCGTTCAGCCATCGTGCAGTGGCACCCTCCACAGGTCACTAGCCCACCAACCGACCAAAACGCAGACTTCACCGAGCTCGCCCGCCTGCCTGAATGCCCGCATGCCAACCTACGGTGCGGCCACCTGCCCGACCTGTGGTCCACTCGCCTGAACCGTGTCCTACTCCTCGGCTTGGTGCTATGGTCAAGAGCAGCCCTGCACCTCACCTTGCCTTATGCACTCAACCCCTTTACTGGCCTTCCACTTCAAGCTCGAACTTGCTGAACATGAAACATGTTGTTATTTTCCACCAAGGCTCCGTCCATATATATGGTGGCTCAACCATGGTAGGGGCTTCGGCATATAGCCAAGCCGACCCATAACATGTCGTTTCACCATTATTTCACCATCGACCATGGTGTGGGGTACCCACACACAAGACTGCCCACCCATATAAGTCCGCCAAGAGTTTGACACTTAGTCAATTTTTCACAATCACTCACGCGTTGCACTCCAGCTCATTTGGTCATCTCGTCGCACTATTCGGCCATGCCCACGACTCACCGTTCCAACCCCCGAGCTCGTTGCTCGCCCGTCGCGCGCCCTCGCTGACTCTCACCAATGCGTCGACTAAACACGCCCGCCTAGAACGCCCAACTCATGGGCTTGACAAATAGGGTCTTTGATAGATCTTAAAGAGCTATGAATGGTTTTAAAAGGTCTAAAGTTCGAGCTAATATTTTTCTTATTAATAATTCTAGCAATCTTGTTAGTTGTTCCTTTGATATAGAGAAGTTGGACACTAGAGGAATGTGTTTTTTAGTTATAAGTCCTCGACTAGCTTTTAAAAAGTCTTTGAAATTTGGAAAATTACTATAACCATTCTTCTTGAAGACATTAAAGAGATGGTTCTTCTCATCCATCATATGGTCTTCATTAGAAACCCGAATAACCCTAGTAGCTAGAGTATTGAGAACACCTAGTTTCTGGGCTAGAAATTTATGTGATTTTGCATGAAGATACTTCTCACTATGGGTTTTCTTACGAAAAACCTAGATCTAGGTTCGAAACATGTCGACCCTTTTTTCTCGATGTGATTTATCCAAAAAATATGAGCATTAATAATAATAATAATAACTAGGATAAACCCAAGGGATTATAAACCCAAAGGTATAATATTAAACTCAAGGGATAAATATTATAAACCCAAGGTATATGAACCATAAGATAAATATTACAAATCCAAGAAAAGCATGTTTGACCATGGTTGATTTACATATTGACACAATCTTCGTCACAATGTAATGTTGGACCATGGTTGACCATAATTTATTTTCATATTGAGACAACATTTTTCACAATACGACGTTGGATAATGGTTGGTCATGGTTGACCATAGTTGATTTTCATATTGAAACAATCTTTGTCACAATGCGACATTGGACCATGGTTGACCATGGATGACCATGGTTGACCATGAATGACCATAGATGACCATGGTTGTCACAATGTGATGTTAGACCAAGAGATAATTTTTGTCACAATGTGAACATGGTTATTGACCATAGTTGACCATGGTTTATTTCCAAAAATAGACAATATTTCTCACAATGTGGTGTCCGAAAATGGTTCATGAAGATAAATATTATAGATCCAAGGGAATAATAAACCCAAGGGATTAAAACTAAAAACCAAAGGAATTACAAACCCAAGGGTATAATATTAAAGCCAAGGAATAAAAATTATAAAACCAAGGTATATAAACCCTAAGATAATTATTATAAACCCTAAAATGAACATGGTTGACCATTGTTGATTTTCATACCGACACAATCTTTGTCACAATGCAATTGTGGACTATGGTTGACCATGATTGATTTTCATATTGAGACAACATTTGTCACAATGTGATGTTGGAAAATGGTTGACCATGGTTGACTTTCATATTTAGACAATCTTTGACACAATGCGGCATTGTACCATGGTTGTCACAATGTGACATTGGACCAAGAGACAATCCTTATCATAATGTTACCATGGTTATTGACCATGGTTGACCAATGTTGATTTCCATATAGACACAATGCAGTGCTCAGACATGGTTTACCATGGTTGAATTTCATAGTGAGACAATCACTATCACAATGCGACATGGGTTGATTTTCATATTGAGAAAATATTTATCATTATGTGATGTTGGACCATTTTTTACCATGAGTATAAACCTAATGGATTTATACTAAACCCTAAGATTAATATTATAAACTCTATGAATAATATTATACCCCAACATACAAACCCTTAGATTAACAAACCCAAGGGATTGATATTATAAACCCAAGGTATTAAAACTAAAAACCCAAGGAATTATATACCTGAGGGTATAATATTAATCCTAAGGGATAAATATTATAAATCCAAGGTAAATAAACCCTCAGATAAATATTATAAATCGTAAATTAAATATGGTTGACCACAATTGATTTTCACATTGGCACAATCTTTGTCACAATGTGACGTTGGACTATGGTTGAACATGATTGATTTTCATATTGAGACAACGTTTTCCACAATGCGATGTTGAACAATGGTTGGTCATGGTTGACCATGGTTGAATTTCATATTGAGACAATCTTTGTCACAATGCAACGTTGAAACATGGTTGACCATGGATGACCATGGTTGTCACAATGTGACATTGGACCAAGGGACAAGATCTGTCACAATGTAACCATTGTTATTGACCATGGTTGACCACGATTGGCCATGATTGGCTATGGTTGACCAAGGTCGATTTCCATATAGACACAATCTTTGTCACAATACGACATTCAAATATGGTTAAACATGATTGATTTTCAAATTGAGACAATCATTGGCGCAATGCGACATTGGTCAATTTTCATATTGAGAAATATTTGTCACTATGTGATGTTGGAACATGGTTGACCATGATTATAAACCTAATGAATATATATTAAACCAGTGTTGCACAGGGTCTCGTCCCCCCCACCTGGGGGTCGGGTTTCCTAGCTCCCTTGTGCTCTGGGGACTTGGCGACGAGAGGGGGTCGTTTCCCCACACTCCCAAATAATAGGGTATGTGAGGAAACTTGAAAGGGGCCATTTCCTCCAATTAGGGTCATTTCCTAGGCAAAAGGGGCCTTAAGGGGTCTTGAGGGGTCGTTTCCCTAGAAAATATTCACAAATTTTTTTTATGAAACAAAAAAATTCATAATTTTTAATATTTGTTGACTGACCAGGAAGGGTTTACGTTATGTTCATTTCACATTTCATTTTTTGTTTGCTCCTTCGTTAAACTAAACACTGCCACCATCGCCAAGCAGCCTTCTATCTGCTCCTTCGTTAAATGGAACATTGCCACCATCACCAAGCAACCTTCTGCCAACTCCTTCATTGAACGGATTACCTTGAGCAATTATCCTCATTTATGTTTTGATATGTTCTTATGGTATTTTGACTCTATAAAATTAAAATTATTGACTCTTGATGTATCAGACTTGACTTTTATAATTTTATTTCAATATTCAATATTCAATGTTAATAGTTGGAAGTGGAACATCAATATGGTTTAAAGTTTAAAGTTTAAAAATTTAAACATTTATAATTTTATAATTTATTTTCATTGTGCATTGCTAGTAAGTTAGTAGACTAGTAGTTACACTGTACAGTTACAAACATACATGTATAATGTATGATTATAATTTATATGATAATAATATCAATGATCATGCTTTTTGTCTTAAATTATTTTCAGCTATATGATTCATTGATTTATATTTTATATTTATAAGTTTTTAAGACCCCGTCATCCCCCCACGTTTCCTAAAAATTGGTGGGGAGCTTTTGCATAGGCCACTCATGCGTATCCCCACTCCCTCGCTGCCTCGTCCCGGAAACTTGGTGGAACATTGTATTAAGCCCAAAAATTAATATTATAAACCCTCAGAATAATATTATACCATAGGAATATGAACCCTTAGATTAATAAACCCAAAGGGTTGGTATTATAAGCCCAAGGGAATAATAAACCCAAGGGATTAATACTAAAAACCCAAAGTCTTATAAACCCAAGGAAATAATATTAAACCCAATGGACAAATATTATAAACCAAAGGTATAGAAACCATAAGATCAATATTATAAACCCTAAAATAAACATGGTTGACCATGCATTACCATCATTGGTTTTCATACTGGGATAATATTTATCACAATGTGATGTTGGAGCATGGTTGACCATGGTTGATTTTCATGTTGAGACCATATTTGGCACAAAGTGACATTGGACCGTCAGTGACCATGGTTGACCACGATTGTAAACCCAAGGGATTTATATTAAACCCTAGGATTAATATTATAAATCATATGAATAATATTATACCTTAGGAGTATGTACTATTACATTAATAAACTCAAGGGATTGATATTATAAACCGAAGGGATCAATTCTAAAACCCCAAAGTATTATAAAACCAAGGGAATAATATTAAACCCAAGGGATTTATATTATAAAACCACTGTATATAAACCCTAAATAAATATTATAAACTCTAAAATAAACATGGTTGACCATGATAGATTTTTATATTGACACAATCTTTGTGACAATGGGACATTGGACTATGGTTGACCATGATTACTTTTCATATTGAGACAACATTTGTCACAATGTGACGTTGGACAATTGTTGGCCATGGTTGACCATGGTTGACATTGGACCATGGTTTACCATTGCTAACCATGGTAGATCATGATTGAGCATGGTTGACCATGGTTGACAATGGTCAACCATGGTTGATCTTCATATTTAGACAAACTTTGTCACGATGTGACATTGGACCATGATTGAACATGATTGATTTTCATATTCAGACACTCTTTGTCATAATGTGACGTTGGAACATGATTGACCATGTTGACCATGGTTGCTTTTCATATTGAGACAATATTTTTCATCATGTGACATTAGACCATGGTTGACCATAGTATGGACCATGGTTGACCATAGTTTAAACATGGTTGTCACAATGTGACGTTGAACCATGAGACAATCTTTGACACAATGTGCCCTTGGTTATTGACAGTGGTTGAGCATGGTTGATTTTCGTATTGAGACAATCTTTGTCACAATGCGACATTGGACCATGGTGGAAAATGGTTGATGATGGTTGACCATCATTGACCATGTTTGACCATGTCTAACCATGATTGACCATGGTTGATTTTCATATTGACTATGATTAATTTTAACATTTAGACAATCTTCGTCACAATGCGACATTGGACGATGGTGGACCATAGTTGACCATGGCTAACCATGATTATAAAACCAAGGGATTTATATTAAACCTTAGGATTAATATTATAAACCCTATGAATAATATTATTTCCTAACAATATGCACCATTAGATTAATACACCCAAAGGATTGATATTATAAACCCAAAGGTCTAATAAATAATAATAATAATAATAATAAAATATTTGATCAAACCTTTATAAATAAATGTTAATAATTAATAATAATAAAACTTTGTGAATTAAAAGTGTCTTTTTGTTTTGGTAAGTGGATTAGTAGCTCTAAATGTCATATTATGTCTTTATTACCAACGATTAGAAAAATATCTATAATCCAACCATAAATCATTAAAGAACATAAAAAAAAAATAAAAAAAATAACTTCATTTTCTTGGTTCAGAGAATATTTGTTGTTTATTATTCAAAATTGTCATAAAAAATAATTATATTTAATGTTTACTATTACATTCATAAATTTGGATTAATGATTTTGTTTTTTATTACAAATCCAAAAAATATATAATAAAGAAAACAACATTACTACAATGAGTGTGAAATTCAAACAAAATAGATACAAAATTAACTGCAATGACAATTTTCATATCATCAAATATCAAATATCCCCAACATTGTATGAATTAAAAAAAACATGTATACAAACTTGTCAAAAAAATTCCTTAAATCTCAATACTTAAATGAGGTTGATTTCATTGAAATCAATGTTTGCTCCCTTAAAATAAGATTGATTCGAAATGCATGTGTTGTATATGAAAGTGATTCAAAATCCATGTGGTTGATGCTAAGAAACAGAAAGAGATGGTCTTCTAGTTCGTTTCATAGGGAAATGGGTAACGAGTTTGACATGTTAGTATTTGTACATAGTGAATCAAATTTTATATTATGTTTTTTTCCAAGTTTTAAATTGACAATTTCTCTTGAGAAATACTTGCAAATTTTAATCCAAAAAAAGTTTAGAATTAAAATTTTTATTAGATATTCCAAAATATAATAAATATTTCAATTTCCAATACAATCCCATTGAACAATTTTAAACCCTTTTTGTATTTTACTAAATATACACACACCCTATGAAAAAAATGTATGCATCCATCAAATCTAAAGTGATCCCAAGATTGTTTTTAATGTAATCATTCAAATTTTTCATTTGTTAAGTAAACAACAATGTAGTTTTAATGAAAATCATGTTAATATGTCGTTTTATTTCATTTTCGATGTCACTTTATTATACCTACAAGTATGGTATAAAATATTTAATTTTTCTTTTGATTGTGTATTACTTTGTCTTTGACTAAAAATTTATGGCACTTATTCATAGTTTAACATTAAGAATTCATTTTTTGTTATTTTTATTATTATTTAAATTTATTTGTTTGTAATAATTTTGGTTGAGGTCTTATTATGAGTTGTTTAGTAACTTTCATTTCTATTAGTTACTATTTTTTTTTCTTTAAGTTTGATTTCCTTTTTATTTATCTTTTATCATTGTCATCTTCTTTTTTCTATTATTTCTATTTTCATGAATTATATTTTTTTTGACAATATTTTCAATTTAAAATGAATTTTTTTCTATTAGTTAGTATTTTTTTTTTTTTGGTTTTATTTCTTTTTTAATTTTTATTTCTTGCCATTTTTCTATTATTTCCATTTCCCTAAATTATAGTTTTTTCTCTATATTTTATGACAAAATTTAAAGAGAAAAAAATATTTTAAAAACATTTTGCAATATTTTTTTTTTTTTTGTCTTTTTCTTTGGCCTTTTATTTTTTCTCTATTTTCAATATCAATTACTTTAATCATAGTTATTTTTTTGTTTCTTGTTAATTTTTAACTTGACTTTATTTTTTCCCTTCACCTTTCTATAATTTTCAAAGCAACAACTATAAAATAAAACTTCCATTTCAATGAATATAATTAAATTAGTAAAAAGCAATTCTAAAAATAATAAATTAATATTAAAATATTATATATTTGGAAAATGACAACTTCTCAAGTTGAAGTTGGCAATCTTTGTAATTTTTATTTATTTATTTTGATTATTGTTAAATTCAATATTTCAATTAATCATTATTTTCTTATTGTTTGCAGTCCCCGAACTCTAACAACAACTAAATATTTTCACACTAATGACTATGCCCCCAAGTGCAGTAATATCTCATGCAGTGATAAAGGCACTTGTGCCCAACCACTATTGTGTTGCCCAAATCCCATTAATAGGTGGAATTTTTGTAAAAGTATTGTAGAAATTTAGTCATTATTACTCATAAAAGTTGTCATTTAAATAATGGATGGGGAGTAACTTTGTTTCAAAAATAGTTTTGGATGGAATAAATGAAGTATCTAAGAGGAGATGATTTGGATGAGAACGTCTCTTCTTGCTTGTCATTTCTTTTAGTCAATAGTAATTATTCATTTTATATGGTGATGAGTTTTCTTTTCAATTTCAAAGTAAGCATCGAATAATTTAATCAAAGCAAGTATTTAGAAATCATAAAAGCTTAATATTTGATTAGAGTAGGCGTGGAATAATTTAATCAAAGCATGTATTTAGAAACCATGAATGCTTAATATTTGATTGGTGTTATGGTTTGTATATGACAGAAACAAAGTTGTTTTTTAGCTAACTATATTTTTTTAATTTTTTTTGAGGTAGTTAACAAGTTTTTATGTAAATTATAGTTTTCAACACAATTTTTATAAAATAGTAGCCACAATGTAGATGAGATTTTAGTTAATTTTTTCAACTAGATTTCAACAAATTGATAGATTATTGGTTTGCTACATTTTGTCAAAATAGTGAAATTTATGATTTCCTAGAAAGTGTTTTTAATTTTTTTTTATAATTAAAGTGTTCATTTTTTTTTTTAAATTTTAAAATCTAAAGTTATTTTAAAATATTTTTTTACAAAATGTGAAAGACCTAAGAGGAGAATTTTCTATTTTAAGCATGTTGTTAGTTTTTGTTCATGAACATTGATTATATTTTAACAATAGTAATATTGAAAGAGATACAAATTTCAATATGGGTATTTGTAACACCTCTGGCTCCTTGAAAGAATTTACTGTGGTTATTAATTTGGTTTATGTTTTATTACATTACTTTCTGTTATGTGTTATCAAGGTTTGAAAGCCAGATATTAAATTGTTACCTACTCATGAGTGATTAAAAATGGAAACATGATTAATTAAAAGAAAATTGTTTACTACAATTACAAGAAACAATTAACAAAAAAAATAGTTATGCCCCTGCCCTAGAAAGGGAGTTATAGGGAAAAGGGAAAAAAAAGGGAAAACTATCCTAGAGCTGGAGGAGGAAAAGTTAGTGGGAAGTTGTAGATGAACAGTCAATGCAGTGCAGGACTTGATGTTGGACCGTAGAGTCCGGAGACCCAAGGCACTAAATGTATCTGGAAATTATTCCAGCAGCGAAAGTGCTTGGGGGAGGATCTAGACATAATTTCCAGGTTTGTGGCTGAGAGGAGATACTTTATGGAATTATTGGAACTACAGGTGGAATAGATAAGTATTACATTTAGTTTCTTTCTAGAATCAATAATAGCATACAAAGGTTAACATTTAATGACAAAATATAATCATTAGACTTGGACTGTCATAGAATAAATTATGAAATGACAAATTATAGTAGAAGTCATCAAGGAAAGTGAACTTTAGAAAACATAACAAATTTTCTATAATTGTATGATAGATGGTGTATTTTATTATCGATAGAAAGTACTAAGTGACACAACAAAATGAGAATGAATACGCTCATTTAATGATTATGATACACTAAACCTTGTAATCCAAGTTAATTTGGTAAGATAGAGTAGTGAATCATTTTAAACGATACTGTAACTAAAACTCTGTAGAATGAATTGAATAGTTTTACGTGTTCTGAACAAATTATTACGAGAATAATATATTAAGCAGACAGTTGTTGGCACATAGTTCTAGATACAAATATTATGTAACTGTTCATATTGCAAAATTTAGTTATAAAGATGGAAGATTTATAGAATTATTGGAATGCATATCTTGACAATGTCATTTCATAGAATTATTGTTTAAGCATAGATATATCTTGAATAAAGAAAACTAAATCAAATTGCAAAACCAACTTAGTTAAATATTTGCATGAAGAGGAAAAGGGACCTCCCGGCCTGGAACACAACTTCAAATAACTTAGCCTATTGCTAAACAAACATAGAGTTCAGATAACCCTGGAAGTGATATTGTATAAATAAGCAGTCTTAATAATGGAATACAAGCTGGCTCACTTAAGTGGCCGCCTAGTGAAACAACCCTCTATGGAATAGAGAAACCCTCTATCAACTCAGAACGAGAGTGTTATTCCCAAAACTACCAAAAGAACTTAGCATAAAATCATTAATATTTAACATATGCTACCTTAATTACATAACGAACAAAACAATAAAAGCTTGAACCAGTTCAAAGAGGATTTTCTACATCGACCATACGGGGAGTTCCATAGCTTGATTCATGCCAGCTGAATAATGCCAACCTGAAAGAGCCAATGTCATCGTGAGAAATCTAAACCCTGGTAAGGAACGACCTTTTCTATCATCAATGCCATTGCATATCGTATAGTTACTTGTCAAGCAACCAAAAACATAAGTTAGGGAAAACTTATGGGAAAGTTGATTAAACTTGTAACAAATATAAGGTAGGGTTTGGTTACTTGAAAGCGGTCAATTCCTGCAAAAGACAACTTTCCTATCAACAGTAAGTAGACCATAAGAGAAATTCTAAGGAAAATTTGAAGGAATTAAAAACATACAAGTGTAGACGCACTCAGGAAGTTACCGTCCGCAACCGATTCTTGGAATCGACTGTCGCTCAAAGTGCTAGAGGTGCCAAAGGGTCTTCTATACAGTAGCAGCCAAGTGTTAATGGCTCCAAAACCTCAGGCCAGCCTCATAGAAAACACCGCCATACAATCTAAGCAAAATATAGAACAATAGTCTGAAGGGTTTCCTATAGCTGCGTGGGTAAAAACTGCCCCTTTCATCATTTTCAGAAGATGCCCGACCACCAAGAACTCTAACCAATTCACCGAGTTGTCGCATGACAGAAAACCCCCACATCACTGTCAACCCTCATCAAACAGCCAGAAACCCTCCTGGAGTAGAAAGAAACCTCAGAAGCAACGACAACATTGAACCACGAGGAGGCCGAGGTCAAGCAATTAGTTAGGGTTTGGAAACCTATTAGATCTCCACCGTCTGATCACAGGAGTACAACTAACGACATCAACATTATACAGATGGCACGAGTATCATGCCCTTTCCGGCTAGCACAACCAACCTCATTCCTTGACTCCCTCCCATGTGGTTTTAGGTACAGAGAGAAGCGGGTCAACCTAGGTGAAGGGACGAGGATATCACATGATCGATCTTTCACAATTAAATTCAAACCTGTTGACCTTAATGCAATCTGTGGGTTATTCATTAGATCCATGCATGCCAAAGTCTTCGGACTCATAATTTAAAACATTACGATTCTTGTAATTTATGCGATGCCATATGATGAACCATTTATCCAAGTCCCCGATGGACATTATTTCACCGTAATTGAATTTATTTTATTTTATTTTATGAGGAAAATTAACTTAGGTGTTACAAGTGGTATCAGAGCTCAGGTTCATACACTGAGACTCTTTGGAATAGAAAATTATATGACTGTGTGTGTAATACTATTTTTTTCTTGTATCTTAAAATCCAATTAAATAAAAATCACATGTGAACACAGAGAAAGTGACAGCCTCCATACAAAGGACAGAATGCAGAGAAGTTCAGAACCACACTATACTCTAGAACCAGCATATGTAAATGTCAACCCTGACATTTAGATATAGCTGGGAGAGGAGACTCGTTAGGTTAATCTAGTTTTACTAGAGACCGTTTAGCAGTTATGTGCTAAAATGACCAATTTAAGAACAGACAATGAAAAAATATGCTTGGAGTAGGAGAGGATCCTTAGAAGTCTATCTAATCGACAGAACCAGAGATACCCAGATCCCAGTGTTGAGGACAGAGAAAAGACCCAACCACCCAGCATGGTGAGGAGAATGTCGAATTAGTCGAGACACACAGGGAGGACGATGAAGGATGATTAGATAATGTATCTGACTAGCACAAAGTGAAAAGACAAAAGTCAGAACCTCAAGGAGAGCTCAAAAAGATTAAGCCCTCGCTTTTTGAAGGGGAATCCGAAGAAGCAGCAGACGCTTGGTTAATTGATATGGGTAAGTATTTTTAGATTTATGAATACACCGAAAAGTTGAAGGCACGGTTGGCAATATACCAGTTAAGAGGGAAGACAACGCTGTGATGGGAAGAGATCAAAACAGTAAGAAAAATTGACGAAGAACAAGTGACATGGAATGAATTCCAAAAACATTTTAAAGATAAATATCTAACTGAGTGCTACTATGATGAAAAAGTGAAAGAATTTCACGAATTAATACTAGGGGCCTTGACTATGGATGAGTATGTAACTTGATTTACCTCCCTTCTGCACTATGTACCTTATATGCAGGAGGACAAAGCCAAGATTCAGTAGTTCATCAATAGCTTACCCAATTTCATGAAGGGAAAAATTGAGTTTGACTACCCCAAAACAATGGATGATGTAGTGTAGAAAGCCTACATATATTACCAGCAAATGAAACAAAAAATGAAGGATCTAAAGGAGGAACGATTAAGAAGGGAAAGAACCTGATTTCAAGTAGACACCCAAAATTTACTAATAACAGAAATTTACAGCAAAAGCCTCTCCATAAATTTTAGACAAGAAACCAACACAAGGTTGTCTACTGTGAAAATCGACAGTTAGAAGGGGTTAATAAATTCAGTAATGAACAACGGTCAAAACCACCGTTACAATGCTGGGGATGTGGAGAATCCCATTACTACAAAAACTATCCATGGAAGGCAAGGACAGAACAACTTTCAAACTTGCAGGATGCGTCTACTGTTGGGGAAGTAGCAAGAAATATACCTAGAATTAACACTGCCTTGGATGATCATCAAGCAGAATTTCAATCAACTATGATTGAATGTGAAGCTATGATTGCTAAGAAACCTGTTTTGGTTTTATTTGATTTTGGTGCTAGTTTACATTACGTTAGTCCTAAAGTGGTAGAAAAGTGTCAACTACAGACCAGTAAATTCTCAAAATCCTGTCTTGTTTAGCTGGCCACTAGGGCAAAAATAAAGGTAATCACCAAAACAGACCAGTGCCCCATAATCATTCTCGAACAGCACATTCATATAAACCTCAATATTTTTACTCTGGGCTCATATGATGCTTTAATCAGAATGGATTGGTCGGAAAAATGCTGGTCTTTGGTTGATTGTAACAAAAAAACCATTAGTTTTATTTCAGAATCAGGACAAAGGAAGGAACTGCAAGGAATTAAGTCCAACACCAAGCTACGCCCCATTACTGCCAACCAGCTAGGAAAATGTATTAGGAAGGATTGTCAAATATACGTGCTAAAAGTGGGATTTACCAACTCCAAGAATAAAATGACCTCCTTGGAAAATATTCCTGTCATTCAGGAATTTCCGGATGTATTCCCCAAATCTATTCCTAGTTTACCACACAAGCGAGATATTGACTTCACCATTGAACTTATCCTAGGTGCAAATCTAGTGTCTAAAGCCCCTTACCGCATGAGCATACTTGAGTTGACAAAACTCAAGATGCAACTTCAGGAGCTTTTGGATGAAAAGTATCTTCGCCCCAGTGCATCCCCTTGGGGAACACCCATCTTATTTATATGAAAGAAATATGGAACTTTGAGATTGTGCATCGATTATCGTTAGTTAAAAAAATTGACCATCAGGAACCAATATATCTTGCCACGTATTGATGATCTGTTCGATCAAGTGCAGGGAGCGAAGGTTTTCTAAAAAATCAATTTAAGATTTGGTTATCACCAGATAAGAATAAAGGAGGAGGACATTTATAAAACAACATTCTGAACTTGTTATGGTCATTACGAGTTCGTAGAATTGCATTTTGGCCTCACAAACACCCCAACCACCTTTATGAGTTTGATGCATGGTATTTTCTGAACCTACCTTGATAGGTTTGTGTTAATTTTTATTAACAATATTTTGATATACTCTAAAAATCAAGGGGAACACGAAGAACATTTGAGAATTGTACTGGCAACATTATGAGAAAACCAGTTATGTGCTAAGTTTAGTAAATGCGACTTTTTCAAAGATCAGATCCAATACTTGGGACATGTTATTTCAGCTGAAGGGATAGCGGTAGACCCGGAGAATATTAAAACCGTTATGGAATGAACCATTCCCAAGAATCTCACTGATATTAGATCCTTTCTGGGTTTAGTCAGATATTACCATTGGTTCATTGAAGGATTTTCAAAAATTTCCTTTTCAATGACTTCTTTACAGAAGGAGGGACGTACCTTCCAATGGACAGAGAAAAACCATCAAATGTTTGAGAAATTAAACCACCTACTTACCACTGCACCTGTGCTAAAATTTGCAGATCTAGAAAAATCCTTTGCAGTATGTACGGATGCAAGTAAGGAAGGCATTGGCAGAGTATTGATGCAAGAAGGAAAAGTTATAGCTTACGAATCACAGAAATTAAAGGAATATGAGTAGTGATACTCTGCTTATGACTTTGAATTAACAACAGTGCTACATGAACTTATAATGTGGTGACATTACTTACTGGGGAAGAAATTTTTGTAGCTGACAGATCATAGCAGCCTTACAAATTTCTTCAACCAGTCTGGTCTTAATGCTAGATAGGCAAGATGGACAACATTTTTAAGTGAGTTTGATTTTGACATGAAGCATTTAAAAGGAAAGGATAATCGAGTAGTTGATGCACTAAGTAGGAAGGATGTCAGATAATATTTATCGAAATGTTTGGAGTGTCAATTGGTTAAGGCAGAGCATCAACATTCTATAAGTTTATTGCCACCACTACCCATTCCAGAATGGAAATGGGAGACCATATCCTTAGACTTCATCACAGGTTTACCTCGCACGAGGAAACAACATGCTTCAATCATGGTTGTAGTAGATAAATTGAGCAAAACGCATATTTTATACCTGTGAATTCCACATACAAAACTATGAAAATTGTGGGCATATTTATGAAGGAAATATTTCGACTGCGTGGTATACCCAAAGTGGTAATTTCAGACAGGGATGTGAAATGCACATCTGCATTTTGGAAAGCCCTCTTCTCATGATTGGGTACCCAGATTCAGTTTAGCACAGCTTACCATCCCCAATCCGATGGAAAAACAGAACAGATGAATCAAGTAGTGGAGGACATGTTACGGATGTCTGTAATGAAACAACCACGTAAGTGGGAGGATTACCTCCACCTTGTGGAATTTTCATACAAAAATGGACAACATGAATCACTGGGCATTATCCCTTTTGAAGTATTGTACGGAAGGAAGTGTAGGGTACCTATGGACTGGAATAACCCTGTGAATAAGTTAGAGTTAGGGCTGGACATGCTAGTGGACATGGAGGAAGTCGTGAAGAAAGTTAGATAGAATCTAAAAGCTTCCCAAGATAGGCATAAAATGTATGCAGATAAGAAAAGGATGTATAAAGAATTTTACCCGGGGGATCATGTGTATCTCAGAGTTAAACCCCGAAAGAGCTCCTTACAATGGAGGGGTTGTGCTAAATTAGTACCCCGATACTGTGGACCCTTCCAAGTCTAGGAACAAATTGGACCTATAGCATATAAACTGGAATTTCCAAGCCACGTTCGAGTCCACAATGTTTTCTATGTTTCATTGTTAAAGAAATATGTGTACAACCCACAACACATAATAAATTGGGAAAATATTCAGTTAACAAGTAAAAAGGTTTTATATATTTTGCCAATTGTTTTGAAGGAATATGACTATAGTTATTGTATGTGCAGGTCAAACTGGAAGGAGAGTTTCAGGCAGAACCTCTTCCTATTCTCGATCAGAGAGAAACCACCTTACGAAGGGGAGTCATCACCCAGGTTAAAGTGCAATGGAAGCACTTTGGCTCAGATGAGGCAACCTGGGAAGAGGAAGAATTTATGCAAGAATCTTACCCGACTTTATTTTCTTAAATAGAAGGAACACCAGGGACGACGTTCCGCATATGGGGCGGGGGAGATGTAACACCCCTAGCTCCTTGAAAGAATTTACTGTGGTTATTAATTTGGTTTATGTTTTATTATATTACTTTCTGTTATGTGTTATCAACGTTGGAAAGCCAGATATTAAATTGTTACCTACTTATGAGTGATTAAAAATGGAACACTAGTTTCAATCTGAATTCTTCACCCCTATGAGCATCACCTAATGCAATGAGTGCTAAGTGGACTATTCGAAAATCATGAGAAATTAGTTAGTTATGACTACTCTCATGGAAATGGTCATAGATGAATGACTTAACACAATTGAATCCCAAAAATGATATCTAATATAATGCACTACGAAAACCCCCAATACTTAAATTAAAATAAAATTGTTTACTACAATGACAAGAAACAATTAAGAAAATAACAATTATGCCCTTGCCCTGGAAAGGGAGTTATAGAGGAAAAGGGAAAAAAAAAAGGAAAACTATCCTAGAGCTAGAGGAGGAAAAGTCAGTTGAAAACTGCAGATAAACAGTCAATGAAGTGCAAGACTTGAGGTTGGACCGTAGAGTCCGAAGACCCAAGGCACTGACTATATCTGGAAATTATTCCAACAGCGAAAGTGCTCGGGGGAGGACCTGGACGTAATTGCCCGGTTCGTGGCTGGGAGGAGAGACTTTATGGAATTATTGGAACTACAGGTGGAATATATAATTATTGCATTTATTTTCTTTCTAGAATCAATAATAGAATATAGAGGTTAACATTTAATGACAGAATATAATCATTAGACTTGGACTGTTATAGAATAAATTATGAAATGACAAATTATACTAGAAATCATCAAGAAAAGTGAACTTTAGAAAACAAAACAACTTTTCTGTAATCGTATGATAGATGGTGTATTTTATTAACCATAGAAATTACTAGGTGAAACAACAAAAAGAAAACGAGTACGATCATTTAATGATTATGATACACTAAACCTTGTAATCCGAGTTAATATGGTAAGACAGGGTAGTGAGTCATTTTAAATGATACTGTAACTGAAACTCTGTAGAATGGACTGAATAGTTTTACGCATTCTGAACAAATGATTACAAGAATAAGATATTAAATAGGTGGTTGTTAGCACGCAGTTCTAGATACAAATATTATATAACTGTTCACATTGAAAAATTCAATTATAAAGAACAAAGATTCATAGAATTATTGGAATGCATATCTTGACTATGCCATTTCACAGAATTATTGTTTAAGCATAGATATATCTTGAATAAAGAAAACTAAACCGAATTCCGAAACTAGCTTAGTTAAATATTTGCTTGAAGAGGAAAAGGGCCCTCCTAGCCTGGAATACAACTTCAAATAACTTACCCTATTGCCAAACAAACATACAATTCGGATAGCCCTAGAAGTGATATTGTATAAAATAAACAATATTAATAATGGAACACAGGCCGACTCACTTAAGTGGCCGTGTGGTGAAACAACCCTCTGTGGAATAGAGAAACCCTCTATCGACTTAGAGTGATAGTGTCCTCCCAAAAGCTACCAAAAGAACCTACCATAAAAACCCTTAACATTTAACATATGCTGCCTTAATTACATAACAAACAAAACAATAAAAGCTCGAACCAGTTTGAAGAGGATTTTCTACATCGACCATACTAGGAGTTACATAGCTTAATTCATGCTAGAGGAATAATGCCAACCTGAAAGAGCCAATGTCTCCATGAGAAGTCTAAACCCTAGTAAGGAACGACCTTTGTTATTATCAATGTCATTGCATATTGTATAGTTACTTGTTAGACAACCAAAAACGTAAGCTAGGGAAAACTTATGGGAAAGCTTAATAAACTTGTAATAAATATAAGGTAGGGTTTAGTTACCTGAAAGTGGTTGATTCCCATGGAAGGAAACTTCCCTGTCAAAAGTAAGCAAACCATAAGAGAAATTCTAAGGAAAAATTAAAGGAATTAAAAACATACAAGTGCAAAGGCTATCAGGAAATTACTGTCCGCAACCGATTCCTGGAATTGACTGTTTCCCGAAGTGCTGGAGGTGCCATGGGGCCTTTTGTGCAGTAGCGGATGAGTGTTAAATGGCTCCAAAACCTCAGGCAAGCCTCATAGCAAACAACGCCATACAATCTAAACAAATTACAAAACAACAGTCCGAAGGGTTTACCTGTCGTTGCGTGGGTAACAGCTACCCCTTTAATCATTTTCAGAAGATGCCTAGACCACCAAGAACTCTGATCAACTCACCGAGGTGTCGCATGATATGAAACCCCCATGGAACTGTAAAACCTCACTGAACAGCAAGAAACCCTCTTGGAGATGTAAGAAACCTCAGAAGCAGCGGCAACAATGAACGACGAGGAGGTCGGGGTCAAACAATTAGTTAGGGTTTGGAAACCTGTTAGATATCCACCATCTGGTCGTAGGAGTACAACCAACGGAATCAGCATCAGACAGATGGCACAAGTATCATGCCCCTTCAGGCTAGCGTAACCAACCTGATTCCCTGACTCCCTGCTGCGTGGCTTCATGTACAGAGAGCAGCGGGTCAAACGAGGCAAAGGGATGAGGATATCACATGACAAATATTTCATAATTAAATTCAAACTTGTCGACCTTAATGCAATCTGTGGGAAATTCATTAGATCTATGCGTGCCAAAGTCATCAGACTCATAATGTAAAACATTACAATTTTGTTAATTTATGTGCTTGCATATGATGAACCATTTATCCAAGTCTCAGATGGACATTATTTCACCATAATTTATTTTTATTTTTATTTATTTCTTTATTTTAATGAGGAAAGTTAATTTAGGTGTTACACTATTATCTTAATTTTTGATTTTGTAGTGTAAGTTTAACAATATATAGAAGTTTTACTTTGAAATTGGTATCATCCTAATTTTTTATTTCTTATTGTAAGTCTAACAATATACAAAAACATTAAACATGTTTTTTCAAATTTTTAGAGTTGCAAAATATCTAATTTTGTAGATATTAGCCTTTTACCATGTTAATACTGAAACAACACAAACATCAAAATTATATTACCTTTTTTACGTATTATATTTTTACCATAATATTGAAAATGCATGTTTTTGCAATGTCCAACACATAACTGGATTAGTTTTTGTTCATGATTGTTGATTAGCTTTCTACCATAATTTTTTATATATTTGAAAATGCATTTGTAGATTGTCTCCCACATAAATGGATTAGTTTGTTTGCATGACTCTTAATTATCCTTTGACCATAATAATACTAAAACCAAAGTAGCTTCAAAACTATTATTATTTTAATTTTTAAAATAAAATTCTAAAGAAATAAAATTTAAATAATGGAAAATTAATATACAATATATATATTTTATAAATGTGCATTTAATTAGTATAACTTATTGTCTAACATATTTTTGGTTTGTTATATTTTCTCAAAACAATGAGGTTATAATTTCCTACAATATATTTTGATTTTTTTTACAAAAAGTTTGGATTTCAATACTTATAATGGAAATTGTTTTTCAAATATCTTTTACACACTTTTAAATCTAATAGCTTCCACACTTTTAAATCTCCTAGCTTACAAACTTTTAAACATAGTTTCATAATTTTTTTAGAATTGTAATATTTAGTTTTTACACACTTTTTCCCCAAGGAAAAATGGGAATTTTATTAAAAATTAAAATCACATGTTGTATATTCTTTAGAGTGTTCAATCATACCAGTTGAAGAAAACCACCATTGGGACCAAGTAAAAACACTTAGTTACCACTTCCTTCTTTTCTTCCTTTCCACTTTCCTCCAGCCTCCTAAAATAAGAATGGAATTTACAATTGCTAATTGCTTTTCTTCTATCATTGGATTTTAGAGTGGAATTTACAATTGCTAGTTGATTTTCTTCTACCATTGGATTTTCCTTACCATTGTCTAACTTCTCAAATGCATATGTTCGTTTGTACCCTCCCATTTACACACTTACCAATGCATGCTTTTGCTTTATTCATAAATAAAAGATTTATATTTTAAAATATAATTATCTAAAAAATATTTAATTTAAATTTATTATTAGAAAATTTGAAAATGTTTAATTATTTAAAATAATATATTAATAATATATTTTTAAAAATCTATTTTCTTTTTATTTGGAGAAAATGAGAAGTTGTCAGTATTAAATTTTTATGGTCTAATTTTAAATTTATTTTCTAATTAGATTATTTCATTTGTATTATTTGTTTTCAAAAGTAAAAATATATTTTTGATATTTTTTGAATAGATATCAAAGATAATATTTTTTAGATGATTAATTAGACATTTTAATATGTTTCAATCATATATAAAGATTTATTAATTTAAAATATATTATATAAAAATTATTTAATTAAATTTTAGTTTAATAAAGTACAATATTGAAAAAATATTTTTATTATTTTAAAAATAAATATATTATTAATACAAAAATTACAAATATTTATTCAAAATAATATCTCCCACATTTTATCTCTTTGCAAAATACAATTTTTGTTATTTATTGTTTTTTACTTCAATTTAGCTATATTTAAACTAAGTGGTAGGTACTAGCTACTATGTAGCACTTGTTTAATACATGAGTTTGTAAATTTTTTATTTATCGTATACTTCAAAGATTATAACACAAATAACTAGCATAAAAACACATTATTAACGCTATTTTATAGTCTATATAAATTAATT
>APFE030865170.1:0-20325 GCA_000404065.3 Pinus taeda | reverse complement strand
TTAGACAAATTAACGATCCAACAAATTTGCCCGCTTTCGAGAGCTAGGTTTCATGCCACAAGGTCGGTCAAATTGTAGAACACTTAAACCTAGCCCACAGTCCAACTTTGAACAAAACTTTGACTGGCTCATTCTCCCTCATACAAGCTCGGATTGACGAACCGTTCACACCACTACAATCAAGAAGACAAGATCTGCGCTCTAGTCCTAGTTTGAAATCATTTTGATCACTTTGATTTTCGAGCTTGCATAAGCCCTCTTTGTCCTGTGTGTGTCTCTAGAGCCACCTGGATCAATCCTCCCCACTGAGGAGCTTTTGGTCCTCCAAAAGAATGAAAAATAATCTGCAAATTTGATGTACCTTGTCTGCATCACAAGCATCCTAAAAGGTCTCACTTCCATCTCCTTCACCTTTGTTCTTTGGATCCTTAAGCGATGAGCTGACACCTGCAACCTCTGCAACCTGTAGTACATTGTTTTGCAAATTACATGCTTGAATTTCATGACCAACTAATGACCCAAGTATCCCACACTTGCCACGAGTTTATAACACATACTCGGTGGTCAAGTTTACATCGAAATGGAAACAATCCCCCAGCTATGAAAACAAGGCCAACAAATCATCACTGCAACACATGATTTACAAAAATAAGGCCAAACATTATTGTTTCCTTGAAAAGTGATGGAAGCACGACATCACTTTCACAGTTTATCATGCAACTCAAAATAAGACCAGACATCATTGTTGCCTGAAAAGTGATGGAAAACCCATCATCACTTTTACATTTTAAAATGCAACAAATGATTTACAAAAACACAACCATGAAAAGCTAACATATCTAGAAACCATTTTTCACTTATCGCTATGAATGGGTCATCCTCTTGTGGTAGTTTTTCTTGTCGAAGAATTGTTTCACCTAGTTCATGCACCGATGCTTTGTCTTCAAGGTGCTGCTCTGGATGGAGCCTCCAGCAAGTGGCTCTTTGATGGCCACCTCTGTTGCAATGACTGCAATACATATTCTTCCTCCATATCTACTTAACATGTTTCTTTACCTGCTGTTGAGGGGGACTTTCATGCCTCCTCCTTTTGGGTGCTTTTATTCTTTTCCAACACTTAGAAAATGTATGGTTATGTGATCCACAAAAGGTACATGTTTTTCGATTCCATGATTTACGTTCATCTTTAACAACATGATTGTTATGAAATCAGTTCACAAAAAGATAGAAAAGGTAGATCAACACCTTAGAATTCAGCCTCTTCGAGGGGGCAACCTCCTTTACATTACACAAATGAACAATTCTTAGATTATACAAATGAAAAGACTTCCTTTCTATATATAGGAGTCTAATGGGTCATAATATAATCAGAGGCGACATGACAATAATAATGTAAGGGCACAATAATAACAATAGTGGGCTTCTATGGGGCACAATAGTAACAATATGGGGACTACATGGGTACAACAATATAATAAGGGCGTTGCACTAATAACAATAAGGGGTTACACTAGTTTTATAGGGGCCTAACATGCCCCTCTCCTTCAAAAAGTGTTGTCCTCAACGCTTGAGTAGTTCTTGATGCTTCTGTATAAAATTCTTGTCCTCCCATGTGGAATCTTCAGCGGGTAAGTTCTTCCACTTGATGAGATACTCTGAAATTGATCAGTTTCGTAGCTGTCAGGTTCTTGCTTCTATAACTGCTCCAGGTTCCAATATGATTTTTCCTTCCTCTTCAAGTTCTAGCAATATTGTTTGAATTGGGATCTTCTACAACTTTTGAATGAGTGGCCATACTTCTTCATCCTTCTTCCATTCATCCCTTGCTTCGTTTATCCAATCTGGTTGGATAATAGAAATAGCACAAAACAATGCTTCCACATCCTTATCCTTTCTTCTAAACATAATAGCTGTTCTAAAAAGTATTTAAGACTATCATGATCCATTTTTACCTTGAAGTGTCTTCCCATTCGGTAAGGTCATAGCTTGCTTGAGATGTAGCGGTAAAAATACCAAATCACCTACATCAAAACATTTTTCACTATGATGTTGATCTACATGTTGTTTCATTCGATTTTGCACCAAAGTGGTGTTATCCTTTAAAAGTTGGAGAACTTGTTGTTGATGCTCAATGTGATCTTTCACTGCTTGAACCTTTTTCTTCTTGATATGTCCTATGTTGAGAGTTTGAGGAGTGGTAATTTCTTCCAATGCTTTACAAGATATGGCTAGATTCATTTCTTGATGCTCGATGTGATCTTTCACTTCATGTGTCCTTTTATCTGGATAGTTTGAGGAGTGGTAATTCCGACTAATGCATTACAAGATATGGTTGGATTCATTTCTTCTTTCTTGATGTGATCTTTCACTTCTTGAACCTTTTTCTCCTTGATATGTCCTTCTATCTTGGCAGTTTGAGGAGTGGTAATTCTTGCCAATGCTTTACAAGATATGGTCGGACTCATTTCTTCTTTCTCTGGGGTTGGGTCTTGGCGTATATCCTCTTCTTTTGATGTTTCTTGATCCTTTTCTTCCTCCTCTTCATACTCTATGTAAAATAATTTCTTCTCAACACAATTATGACCTTTAGTGCATTTTTTATCACAGTTGTAACAAAGCCTTTTTTCTCTTTTTTCTTCCAATTGTTGTGGTGTAACCTTTATAGGTTGTGGAAGCATAGGAGAAACAACACTTCCATCTTTATAACTGTGCGGGGTAGACTTCCTTATTTCCATAATTTTTCTTTCCACTTTGTAACAAAGCTCTTTTTCTCTTTTTTCTTCCAATTGTTGTGGTGTTTCTCTAAAGAAGGTGTTGATCTTTGTATCCTCATAATGTGCATTAATTTCCTCCGTGAAAGTTGACCACGTAACAAGTTGTTTACGAGAATAAAGCCCTTTATACCATAAAAATTGATCTTGTTCTAAATATGAAGATGCAATACATACCTTTTTTAATAGTAGTACACCATGTAGATCAAAATATTTCTCCATCTGTAGTATCCAATTTATCGGATCCTTGCCATCAAACTTCCTCATCTCGCTTTTTCTTGATTTTAGGAGCTCGATCTTGAAACGACCGTAACTTTGTACTTTCGGATCTTTAAGTTCTGAAATTGCGACCTGCAGTAGCCCTCTGCATCCTCTTTCCAATGCCACCAGTGTTATCGAATTTAGATTCTCCAAGGAAGAGTTATGCACAATCTCCCAATATGACCTAATTATATACCTTTTCAGAAGAGTGAACTTGTATGAAGTGCCACGTGTCATTGTTTGACCTTAAGATCTGAAAAATATACACAAGAAACTACAGTCTGTTGTCTTTCTGTAACTTCTTATGAAATTTCAATTTGATGCTCAAAACACAAGTTATGACTATTTTCCCCGGGTTACCTATTTGGAACGTAATTCGTGAGTCTGCAAAAATGCCAACTTCATTAGATCATATCTCCACAAATATAGCATGAAAAGCTCTGAAATTCGGACCCACGGTTCAGAACGATTTCATCTCAAATGGATTTTTTTCTTTAGTTTCTGAAATGTCGCAGAAAATTTTTTATAGTGAAAATGCCACGATGACCTGTTTGGAGCAGAAAAACCCTAGAATCCAAAGCTCTGATACCAATTGTTATGAAACCAGCTCACAAAAAGATAGAAAATATAGATCAACGCCTTAGAATTCAACGTCTTCGAGGGGGAAACCTCCTTTACATTACACAAATGAACAATTCTTAGATTATACAAATGAAAAGACCTCCTTTCTATATATAGGAGTCTAAGGGGTCATAATATAATCAGAGCCGACATGACAATAATAATGTATGGGCACAATAATAACAATAGTGGGCTTCTATGGGGCACAATAGTAACAATATGGGGACTACATGGGTACAACAATATAATAAGGGGGTTTTACTAATAACAATAAGGGGTTACACTAGTAGTATAGGGGCCTAACAATGGTTATAATCGAAATGAACATTCGAATATCGAAACTAGTTATACCTTTCCTTGCCATCTCTGGTGTCATTATGGTGATAAGAGCTTGCCTCAGCTCTTTTCCTGCCATGGGCACTGCCATGGGATGATGGGGATGTGTTCCCATCATTCTCTTTCCTCGATGATTTCAACGATGTCTCGAAAGAATCTAACACCTTCGAGCATTCTCCTTCGGTGTATCCCAAGCCTGCAAATTGAGGTCTCTTCACAACCTCCAATGGTTGAGTTATGCCTTGGTTATTAACACCAAGTTCTTCTTCCTCCTCATGCCTCATCCTTGTAAGGAGCCTCATGTTTGTCCCTGTAATTGGTATCTCCACATCTCCAACAGAAATCATACTATGTGAAGACGAAACTGAAAGGAAATCAACATATTTTACCTCCTCTGTCGATTTGGAAAGAACTGATGATGGCT
Source organism: Pinus taeda (assembly GCA_000404065.3). Taxonomy (NCBI): domain Eukaryota; kingdom Viridiplantae; phylum Streptophyta; class Pinopsida; order Pinales; family Pinaceae; genus Pinus; species Pinus taeda. The sequence continues at coordinate 15,912 of APFE030865170.1, read as the reverse complement.
TCTCATCATCTGTTGTTGGTGGTTCGCTAACTGTCTCGGCAAATTCCCCAGCTTCATTTCCGACATACCCAAGTCCTGCCTGACGGGGTAATTCTTCTACTTTGATGGGGTTAACAATGACTTGGCCTTTAGTGCCCAAGCCTTTTCCTTCATAACCCATTTTCTTCAACAATTTGGAGCCAATTCCTGTGGTATGATTTTCAAAAACAGCGAAATCATCATCAGGACACATACATGAATTTAGAGAATTATTTTTTACCTCACATGGGTTATGTTGCAGCTTTTCCAAAGCCTCGTCCTTAGCTTGCAGCTGCCATAGCAGACTTTGTTTTTCCTCTTTCTCTTCTTGTAGAAGCATCTTCAATTCAACATTATCTGTTTGAAGACTTTGGTTGTTCTGCTTCAGTTCTTCCAGGGCCTCTTTTGTGGCTTGCAACTGAAGTTGCAATCGCTCCTTTTCCTCTGTCTCTTTTTGTAGAGTTTTATACATTATTTCCACCCTTTGGGAAATTTTGAGCATGGTTTCGTACATTGCTTTTTCATCCTCTGTCGTTGCATGTTCCATTGTTCATGCTTGCAATTCACATTCATGCAAAGACCACTCTAATACCACTTTATCTGAGTTGTCTCAACTCCCGGATTTAACCAAGATCTTTTACTTTCATGATGTGATTATAATTTCATTTGAAATAGCATAATTGAACATATATCCATGTTGTAAGGAAGCAAGAACATGGCAATCTTTAGCAACATAAAATAACAAGACGTTGATAACGGAGTTTGTCCAGCAGGGACTACGTTTCTGGGCCCCGGTGTCAAGATGGTGTAGGCCATTTTATTAAGTGTTGTCAACGATGATTATATACATAGGTGGTGTCGCTATCATACAAGGAAAGTGCCCTCATGCAGGAGTGGCTCCAAGAGATGTTTCGCTGTAGGAACTCTCATTCAAAAAGGACTCCTATCATTATGACCTAAATTCATGCATGATCATAATGAGCATCTAGCCAACATGGCATAAAAGGGATCTCAATGCAAACATAAATGGCAACCCATGATTATCCCATCAACATAACAACAAAGGGATCTCAAACAAAACATGACGAATGATGAAAACAAGTACATCCCATAGCTAATTCTGAGTCACATCAAGCAGGAATCATGAATCAAGTAAGAAAACAAAATCATGCATCAAACATCAAACAGGGATCTATGTAGCACAATGCATCTCATAGAAAAAAGAAGTACATGAACAAACTGCATATACCTCACATCCTGGGGCCATCTGAAGAAAAGGATGTCAAACTGCTGAAGTTGGTCGTACCATCAATCTTTCAGCATCGAATCGCATGGAAATGGTTGTTCACACATGAATGCTGACACCCGCACTCCACTTTGAAAAGTGGACGAAAAATGAAATGATCAAATGGAAAATATGAATGCACCATCAGATTTGTGGCGTCGAATAGGGTAAAATCAACTGTCAAATTTCTGAATACTGAGGAAATGGAAATCTGGGGCTTAAGGAATCTTTTAGATTCCCCCTAGATTCCTCAAAGATTCCCTCCTCCGATCATCTGAAGATCTGTTGCTTAGATCAAAATTCTAACTGCGTCATCAGGTTCGTGTCACTAAAAGGTGTAGGATCAACATAAAGTGTGTCCAATTCGGACAATGGCAAAATCTCGCCCTCCTGAGAATTTCGCCCAATCATGGTTCCGTCTGTGTTATTCCCAGGTTCATGGTTCCACCCTGCAATGAAAATTAATTAAAAAAATTAGCACCTCAATTTTTGTGCACGCTCTTGGCTCCTCCATACTCTTGGGCGCACTGACAAATGGGTTTATATAAAATGTGTTGGGCGGATTGTTCAACAAAATTGTTGTAGGTGGATTGTTTTGAAATTCCGAATTTGGTGGAGGAGGTCGGGTGGTCAAACCACAACTCCTCCCTTTTTTAACACGAACTGTTTTTAAAAACCTGCATTTAACAATTAGTTAACCCGCATTTAATTGTTGATGGGGTCGGGTCTGCCTTGGGTGGCCCACCCCTTAACTTCTATCAATCGATTGTGTGGGAGCCATCATATATGGTACGAGGGGCATTGTTTTGAGTGACACATGGTGGCGGAGTGTTGGTTGGTATATGCCGCCATATGGGGCCACCGCGTGGGTGGGGTCGACCCTCCAGCCGGCTGTGGGTTCAACTCCCACTGGCCTCTCTTTTAATACGACATATGTTTGTTAAGTGGGTTGAGGTGTGGGCCGACGGGAGTCATGGCCTGTTGGCCCATTAAAATTTTAATTTTAATGCATTATAGTTTGGGGTGGCAGGGGTGGTGGCCCGCAACCTTATTTATATATATATAGATATATTTTTTTATTACAATAAACACATTTTTCGAATTTGTCCAATATAGAGGATATTAGACAAATTAACGATCCAACAAATTCTCTTGCTTTCAGGAGCTAAATTTCATGCCCTGGGGTTGGTCAAATTATAGGGCACTAAAACTGGGCCCACAGTCCAACTTTGACCAAAACTTTGATTGGCTCATTCTACCTCATATGAGCTTGGATTGACGAACTGTTTGCACCGCTGCAATCAAGACAACAAGATATATGCTCTGGTCCTAGTTCTAAAGAATTATGATCACTTTGATGTTCGAGCTTCCATAAGCCCTCGTTGTCCTATGTGTGTCTCTGGAGCCACCTGGATCACCTCATCACAAGGTTACACTTTTCAACTACCTCGATAACATGATGTAAACATGTCTTTCGCTAACCATATTGCTTAGGAGTTTGACATGGTGCCTAGGCTTCATGCTCTTTGGAATCACCCACCATTGAGATTCATCCCCTCCATTTGATGAACCTTCTTCTCCATGTTAGTTTGAGTGTTGATGTGACATGTGAGATTTATTCTTCCATAGGATCTCCCTATATTGATTTGTTGGGCTCATTCAATTCCCATCCTCTTCTACACGATGTAATTGTTTGATGTAACAATAGGGCGTTGGATTTATGTTCCTCTCTATCCATTTGATCTACCTACACCATCCAGTGGCTCATATCATCCAAGTTTCTTTGTGGTTTGTTATGGGAGACTCACAAAGGTTGGAAAGTAAGCTCGTTAACAATTTAGGATGGGTTAAGTGTTGAAGCTTGTAGTAGCTTCGGAAGGTCTTCTACATAGACTTGGTGTATTATCATGTGGAAGATGATTTATTACCTCTCTAGGTGCTTGCATGGTGGATTAAGTGATTTGTCTTGTTTCTTAAGTCTAACTTAGGAAAAGTACAGTAATTAAATTCAATTAATTATTGTGGACTATTAAGACATTTTCTAAGGATAAATAGTTTAATTATTTAAGTGACTTAGAAATATTCTCAACAATTTATCTCCAATATATTTTAGAAGGTATATTAGGGTTAGGTAATTGGACTTAATGAAGATGATAAAGGAAGCGCAATGAAGAGGTGAATATACACAAGAGCTCAAGAGAGTCAGTCACAACAGGAGAGAGTGATTTTCTCTAGTGCGAGTGGCTCAATAGATTGGAGCAAAGAGGAGGAGAAGTATGGAAGAATTGAGGGTGAATCTAGGAGGCCAAGTTGTTGGAGAGAGATCAATTTTATTAGAGTAACCAATTTGCTATAGGTTCAGTTTATTAAGGCACAATAACAGTTGTTTGGAGGGCACATGGTTGATTTTCCAATGTATTGATTGGGCCGAATTTCTCTAGATTGATTTCCTTCAGAGGTCAATTTCTAGGTGGCTTAATCCCTTGGGCCAAATTCATCCTATGGGGGGCCAAGTTATAGTCTCCAATTATTTTATTTTTCCTTGTATCTCTATGAGTCGAAAACCCAGATTTTCCAAATTAATATATTATGGAGAATTGTTGTAGGTGAATTATTTTTACAATGTGTCATTGATCTCTCTTATTTGAAATATGTTGCATAAATATATTTCTAGAGGTTAAAAATACTAGTGATTTTATTTTGAGTAATTCAAAATTTATTTTGCTAAATAAATAAATTGTCGATAATAAATAATTGCCATGAAAAAATAAATTTGGTTGGTATTTGGATATGTAACATTAAGTGATCCCTTTTAACAAAGCACCCAACAACTAATCCCACAATTTGTAAATGAGATATTAATGTGATATGACTAGGGGTTGTTGGGGTTTACAAGTGTGGAAATTTGGGGGAGAGGGGAGAAAAAGAAATAAAGAACAAGAGAGGTGATAATCCTCTCATTCATGATGCATGTCATAACAATATAAGGACATATAAGAAGTGGAGAAGGGAAGAGGGAGAAAAGAAGAGATCATAGAAAAAGGACAAAACCTAGAAGAAAGAGTCTAAATCTCTAGAGAAGAGAAGGAGATGATTCCAACTCAAACAGGCTAGGTACAAACATGGTGAAGGTGACGAAGCAAAGGAGGAGAAAATGAAGGGTTATAGTGGTAGAATTTGGGTAGAATCCTTGAGGAAGAATAAGAAGGGGAACTACAACTAAGAGAGAAAAATAACAAATTCTCAAGGATAAATTGGTTCTTGTAGCACATTAGGTAGAATTTTTTTGTCAAAAGAGAAGGAAGAAAGGAAGCTCTAATATGTTTGACAGGTAAAACAATGAAAGTAGATGGTGTGTGGCCTTAAGAAGTGAAAGGAGAGACAAAGAGTTTGCTAATATTGAAGGAAGAAATTGCAACTTATGTGTAGAAGAAGGCAAATTGCTCCCATTGAGTTTCATAGGGAAAACTTATTATAACTGCAATACCCTCGAAGGAACTATTATATGACTTGTTTATTTTAAATTTTGATTAAGGAAAAAATCAATGATATGTGATGATAACTCTAATAGAAATATTTTGTTTCAGTAAAAATGAATTATGGAAATTAAATTAAGCTATTGATCCTCTTTGAAAAAAAAAGGTAAAAGGTTAACACGAGAGGTTAGCCTAACTGTCAGGGAAAACAGTTGGAGTTGGTTGTGCCTTGTGAGGCACAAATGAAAAAAAAAAAAAAAATCCTTTTGTCAAAGTGCTTATGGGAGAGGACGAGAAGACAAGACAATTGATAGACCAAAGTGTATGTATGAATGGAGATAAATGCCATATTGTGGAACCTGTAAGAAATTCATGATCCGTGGGACATAAACACAGATATGGACCAAGAAAACTAGTGAGAGAGAAATATTAGTAGAACCTGGTGAATCTGGAAGGACACTACCAGGGGTTCAAGAGGTGATAAACAACAAATTTTGACTCCTACTATGATTTTGTTTTTCCTTATAGTTGGGGATTTGCTCAGAGGGAACCAATGAAGAATTGGTTCAAAGTTGGGTGGGTTGTGGTAGCCTCTTAAATTTTCTCTCAAAAAGGATTTTGACCTGAACATATTAATAATTTAAGAGTCATGGTAACTAAATAATAATGATCATAATAATAATAAAGGAAATGTTTACTATATATTGAATGTGTACTTACAAGAAGAGTTGCGTAAATATGTGAAATGTTACAGGAATGCAAGGTTGCATAGAATGATTTCTTTTGAGAAAGAACTTGTTAACTAACCTTGGCATGTCACAGCAAAGGTAAAGTTGAGCAAAGAAGGATAAATATTTTACTTAAGACTGACGGTTTGTAGACTAATAGTCGGGTTGAAATACAGGCAATGCTCAGTACCCCATTTATTATCATTATTCTAGCACCAATTTGAAAATAAGTTTATGGTTTTGCAGAAAGATTAAATATACACATTGGTTGTATTGTAACATATGATTAAGTAAAGTTACTCAAGATAGAATAAACGTTGTGGAAAATATCTAACCTACAACACTCCTTCAGTCCTATGTAAATAATAATAGGTCTCATAGAAGAGGCAAGGGTCTCCATAATAGAGACCTCTGGGTTAACTCTGGACTATTTATAAGTTTGAGAAATACCTCTACATTTATATAGATATATAAATAAAAATTAACAAACAAGATATTGCAAACCTTTTGCATAGTTACATCATAGTAAAAGAACAAAACCCTTGATTGTATGTACGGTTTAGAACCTGTATGTTATAGTTAATTGTTGTTGTAAGAGAAAACAATGTCATAATTACAATAGTATTTTTAGAACCTCTCTTTATGAGCAGTAATTGAAATGCATTCATATAAGCAAGGGTTTGTCAATAAAATAGGAGAAAGATTTAAATTAAATTACTATCATGTTACTAATGAAAGACTAACCCTATAATAAATGTGGGTGGATAATGAAAATTATTGACTACAAAAAGTAAGGTAATTGTCACTTCATTTAAAAAAGTAAAACATTATAGTACTCATCAAAAGACTATTCTATAAAAACAAACAAGTTCCAACAATAGGAAAATCAACTGGAAAACTATTCAATGTGGAAGTTCCATCTTAAAAAGAAATTGCTTCAGATTGTGAAACAATATGACTACGACCGAGTCTGTCTAAACAATTCCTTCTGAGATAAAGTATATACATATATATAATTGTAAAATTTTGTAGAAATTCCATGCTAGATAAACCCGCTCGTGGACGGACTTAGGTTTTCATTTTTAACTACACGAAACAACTTTACAACTCGGCATATTAACCCCGAACTGGAACTCTATACAAATTTATAAGTGCATAAAGAACCTATTCCATGTTGATATGAAGTGGAAAACCATCACCACCCTGGTGTGACCACTCAAAGGAATCCATAGTTACCATAGAACCAACATGCAACCAAAAGAAAAGAAGTTAGAACAATGGAAACTTTTTCTTGCTAAGAAACCAAGTGAAAAAAAAAAACAATAACAACAACAACAACAATATTTTTCAAGGTTGATCATTTATACTTGTAGAAGAAACCAGGTAGGGTAAGACTTTATTCCACACTTGGAAAAGATCAACCCAAAAGAAAGTAAGGTCGTGGGTCATTGAACAACTTGAGAAACAATTCAACTAAGAGTTGAGAGTAATTAAAGGTGTTCCTCTCTAGAATTTAAGTAATAAAAAAACCAGTTTCCTCAAATACAAATGAACAAGTTGTACCCTTTTACCTTAGCTTTCTAGCCTGTGAATTTGGTGGAAAAGTACCGCATAGCCATAGTCTTAGAGAGCAAAGAATAATGTTATCTATTAAACCCTCGCATGGAAGGAAAACTGCCACTACCATTACATGAATGGTAAAAAGAAAGTTAGATGAAATTCCCTCAAAAATAAAAAATAAGAGGCACAACATGTATTAAAAAAGAAGCATTTAGACTTGTGAACAATAAGTAACAGAGGTTACCGCGGATAGAGGCTACCAAGGGGAATCCTGGCATAGCTTTGAATCCAAGCACTGGTGAATTACGGGAAAATCAATGGCATTGCCAAAGAAAATCCATGAGGAAAATTCTAAAGTAAAAACCCTCACAAAGTAGGTTCTTCGAGAAGGTACCGAGGCAATGAGACCTGAGGATGGGTTAGGGATATGGTGTTTACCCTAACCACCTTTAATCTAATCTTTGTCATTTGATCCCCAATACTGATCACAACCATTCAATATGACAACAGACCTCAAAGACCACTGGTGGAATCCATCTGGTGCCACATATATAAATTGTGTGTAATTGCAACACAAAACAATGTAGATGTGGTGAGAATACTTGTAGGTTAGAACTAGAACTCAATGTATCAAAGTAATCACAATATTTGTGTAAGGTGTGAGTTAAGTTTGAATGAATATAAATTTTAATAAGAAATGTGTACATTAATGTGAAGAAGGATAGATCATACATATATAATTTCCAAGTAGGCTAGGGACGTTATAAGCCTAACATTAACTGAAATACACAATGATAGTCTATGGAACAATATAATGCATGGATAAACATTTTCCATCATTGTGAGGAAGTGGTGAAATATAATGTGTATAAGTAAGAATATGTATACATGTAAACCAAAGACTTTAGTGGCTATAATGAGCTTCAACAATAAGTTATTTTGTTTTCAATGAAACAAAAATATAACATCTAATTCCTTATAAAGAGTTAAAGTGAACATAGTGGCATCTTATACTAACACATAATGCAACTCATTTGAAGGAAGGGTTCACACTACCAAGAAATGTGATTATTAAGGGGTTAAGTTTACCCATTTGCAACTATATGTACCATATATCAAGGAGGAAGAAGCAAAGGTGCAACAAGTTATAAATTGCCTTCCACTTTCCTTCAAGGAAAGGATTGAATACGACAGTTTGAAGGCTATGGATGAAGCGATTAGGAAGGCCCAGATTTGATATCAACAATCCAATAGAGGAGTGAAAGTCAAAAGTCTTGGACGAGTAAGAAGACGGATAGAATGCACCAGGGTGTGAGAAGTGGAAAATTTGGACTCTCTAAACAGTCTAGTAGAAGTAACTAGAAAGGAAGCTAGAACTGAAATGGTAATCAGTCAACGAGGATACCAAATTCGTCTCAAACAATAAACAAGCAAACATAAAATATTAAAGGAGTAAATGACAAAGATAGAGAACCATTGAGGTGTTGGGGTTGTGGAGAACCCCATTTACTAAGAAATTTCCCATATGTTAACAAAATAACACAAAATGGGCAACACTTAAATGAAACTTCTACAGTTAAATCCGTGACCAGAAGAATACCTCACATTATCGCAACATTGGAAGGATGACATGTAGAACATCTATCCACAATGGTGCAACTTGAAGGTATTATCTCTAACCAAACAATTTATGTATTAATAGATCCTAGTGCTAGTTTAAGATATATTAGCCCTGAGGTAGTAGAGAAATGCAAGTTTGAGACTGAAAAATACAGAAACTCGTGGTTAGTACAGTTAGCCACATGAACAACAAGGAAAGTCGCCCATTGGTTGAAAACACATCTACTAAATTTAAATGGAGTTTCAACCACTGTAAATTTTAATATATTACCCTTTGGCTCCTATGATATACTAATGGGAATGGATTGGTTGGAGGAACACCAATAAATTTGTTGACTGCTTAAATGAAATTGTTACATGCATGATAGAAAGTGGAGAATTGCAGATTATTAAGGGAATACCCAAACCTGTTTCTGTGCGACAGGTAACAACTTTGTAGTTAAAACAAGCTACGAGGAAGGAATTCCAACTCTTTGTTGTTCAAGTAGAGGATCAAACAATAAGTAAAGTAGGTAAATTTATGGATGAACTAGAATTCATCCGAGAATAGCCAGACATGTTTCTAGATGATATTCTAAGGCCGCCACCTATTGTAGCATTTTCTTGACCACACGAAAGCTACAAACAAAAATTTATAATTTTTTAATTGATCTCCTGGCTAAAATTTAAAGCATATGCACATTTTCTGGGGAAAATGGTTTTAATATGAGTTATTGTGTTATTTTTAACAATAGTTTTAATTTTTAAATAAATTTAATATTATAAAATATAATTTTATATATTTTTACTAAACCTTAAATTTTATGCATTAAAATTGTCGGGCATGTTACCCGATTTCCAAGTCATCAATCAACACAGGAACAGAGCTCCTCACCGAAGTCAACTAATCAACCCAATGCATCAAGTAGTCAACTAAGTCACAAGCTCGATATATTAAGCGCCAAGCCCAAGGGAGGACTCCACCAGGGGTATTATATGCACTATGTGTCTATACTAATTGCAAGTGTTTATGTCTATAAACAAAACTATATGCACTTTCCAAATTAATATGGGATATACACCACAAATATAGCAATAATAGTCAAGGCGCCATGGGAGCCTCTCTTTGCATTATGTAATTCTAAGTGTTTAAATTCAAGTCGACACAACATCCATGGGAAAAACATCCATGCATCCAAGTTTCTATGAAATAAAAGCTTTGATGCCATATGTAAAGGATAAATGCCATTTGTTGAAGAGAAGCACTAAATTCTTAGGTAATACCACGAGTGCGTTGTCATGCCAGTTGGTTCCATGAAAAAGTCTTTTCCTCATTTTAAACATCCAAGCATTAAACTTTTGGAAGATCATGATTTTAAAAAACAAAAATATTTGAAATTCTACAAGCATTACCTAACAGAGCACAAGAGAGTTGGTATTGGTAGTAGTGTGAAAATAAATACTCTACATATTTTGGTCATATTTACTTAGAAGTAATTTCAACTGCTCCATGTATAATGAGCTTTAAATATTAGCACTAGAAGATGCAACAACAAAGTATAATTACAACATGGAGTGCCTTTTTAGGTTCTACAACTATGGATTGGAGAAGAAATTTAAAGAAAATTTGTGTGAGGATGTTTAACAATTCGCCATTCAATTCTACAAGAAGAGGATTAATACAACAACCTTAAACTCCTCTCATTTTTCATTAGTGGAGGTAATGCTTCGAGATCGAAAGCCATAGTTCAATTGTGCAAATCCTAGAATATTTGGTATTTAATAGAGAGGAGGCCTCCACAGTTTGTGGTTTTGTGAAACCACTTTGGGCACATGGCAACTCTGTGGGAATTGTGGGCCCCCCAATCAAGAAATTGCTTACTAGCAGTGACCCCCTCCGCATTCTGCTTTTGAAAAACCACAATATAGTAACAATGTAGATTATAAAGATGGAAACTAGGTTGCTAAGTGGCCATTGCATCGCTACAATCCTTGACAATATAGAAAATATTCATACCATCAATTTAGAAACAAGAATAAGAATAAAGACATCCCCGGGAAGAGGTGGGTTTGTGAGACATATATTTGTCAATGGAATGACTAGAGTAAATATGAAATGGGAATTCATCATGACAGGTTCTTATGGTTCACACCCTAATAAAAAATTTAATCCAAATGCTCACGCGGAAGAGGATAAAAAATACAGGCATATGACTGGAGAAAATTAGATGGTTTATGTTTCAACTCGTGTTTCTCCTTTCACCTATGGTTTTGATTTTTTGCATCTGGTTTTATATGTGGCTAGTGCAAAATTGAAGTTGGAATTCAAATAGTACATAACACGATATTATTCAGAGATTTATTTTTCGATTCCTTCTCTGCCCTCATTTTTGTAATTGCAGGTGAATTTCAACTCTCCCTTAGCGTTTCACACCAGGTATGGTGGATACAAGGGTGTGGTTACAACTTCAGTCTACAAAATGCTTTTAAATGTGGTTGACTTGGACATTTTTTGTTTACTATAGCGATGATGGAGCTATTCATATGTTTAAGGATCAATCTCTTCATAATCGCATTATTCATTATAGTGAATATTATTATAATTAATGATAAATTAGTTGCTTCATGGATTCCTCATTTTTGCCCAGTTTATTCACTTGCATTTAGGGATATGTTAGCTCTTTGTAGTTCCTCCAAGCTGAGGAGAGGAATCCAAAAGGTAACCAAAAACCACTTGGAAACTTGGAATCTATCCCTTCCAGATTCAGAGAGGGCTCTCTCTATCTAAAACTTCAATCACTTAGATTTTAGGCTAGGTATGGTGCTCAAAGGGATATAGATTTTAAAGGTTTGCTGGCAGGGGAGAAGATAGATCCATTGGGCAATACAATCATATAAGTTGATTCCTTTCCAGTGATAACATGAATAGAAAGAGGGATAGAAAGAGGGATATTCTACAGGGGATGATCCATAAATTATCATGGATATTCCGCTAGACAGTTCGTCACAACAAATATGACTACAGGTACAAAGAAGTAATGTTTGTGGCTCGCGGGTCGCTACAATGCACAGATCCTCTCTGTGTGCTCTACCTCCTATCTCTCCTAACTAGATTTTCTCAGATATGGAACAAAATTCTCTCAAAAGAATGGAATGCCTATTCCTCCTAGTGGCCTAGTTATAACACAACCCGATAACCTACTAGTGGTTAAGTTTGACTACATCAACTCTTAACTAGAGAGAAAAAAGGAGACTCCTCTAGAGTCTTTTACATCACAAACACATGGCTAGCACCTTTTCCATGAATAATGGGGGCTGACGCACCATCCTCCGGAACTATAGGTGTGAAAACAGGAAGTCCAACTTCTAGGGGGCATAACTTTTGCGTGTGGACATTGATTGACGTGATTCTTGCACCATTGGAAAGCTCTCTGTGTGAAGAATAACATGAAATGGTGGTGTGCTAAAGCAAAAAAGTTTTACCCCCAAAAAATGTCATTTTATGCCTCAAAATGCTCCCTAAAAGTTTTAGACCTCGTTTCGCCAAACTGGGTCTCGTTGGTAAAAATGGTCCCGTGAGCATATTCCTCCACTTTTTCCACTCCAAATGCATCGATATGGATGAAAAATAATATAATGATCCAATTTGGATCACACCTCCCAATTTTGGGAAGCTTTTGGTCCCAAAAATCTTTTACTGAATGAGGTGAGGAAATTTTTCCTCCACCTTCTATTTGCTATATTATTTAGCATTGCCTTGAAGATTACCCTTCAACCCAATCTTCCAAAGGCCATGATGTCCTTGTCTTGTAGTTTTGGACCTCTTATGCAAAATTGTATCTTCTGTGAACTCTTCCTGAGCATCTGGTGCCAAATCCTCCACAGAAGGTAGGAGCGATTCCTCTTCCTGATCTAGCATGGAAGGTTCATAAAGTTTCAAATTCTCTACATTCACAATTGAGTAAATGCACATATATGGTGGTAAACTAAGTCGATAGGAATTATCACCCACTTTTTCTAGTATCTCAAAGGGACCATACCTTATAGCATTGATTTTATTACCAAGCGCCTGCAACCTCTCCTTGTTCAACTACATCCATACTTTGTCTCCCACCTTGAATGATTTCTTTGTTTTGTGTTGATCATGCATGGACTTATACTTCTCCTGTGATTTCTGCAGTGTTTCATGTACCTGTAGATGGATCTGCTTGATCTTCTCTATAAAAATTTTAGGCCTCAAAGAATCTCCCGTAAGATATTCCCTCACTCCTCCTTGTTGCCCATATGCAATATCCAAATGTGAAGGTGGAAAATATCGAAAACAAGTCCCAAATGGGGACTTTCCTCTAGAAGCGTGGACTGCTATGCTATAAGAATGTTTTATATATACCAGATTTTCATCCCAGGTCTTTGAATGCTTATGGTTGTATCCTCTCTAAAGTTGCACCAAAGTGATGTTGACTACTTTTGTCTGCCCATCTATCTGTGGATGGGATGTTGTAGATCTCTTCAACTTTGTATCCATCTTCTCCCACAATGTAGTCTAGAATGCACTGAGAAATATTGTGTTCCTGTCTGAGATGATGCTCCTTGGTATACCAAAGTGCACCCAGACCCGTCCAAAGAACAAGTTTGTTGCTTCTTGTCCGTTGATGGTCTTTTTACAGGGCATTAGAACACACATCTTGCTGAATTTGTCAACGACCATGAACAAGTAGTCATGTCCCTTCCTAGTTGTCGTCAAACCTCCCACAAATTCCATGGAAATGCTTTCCCAAGGATGAGTAGTTATAGGTAAGGGATGATACAGACCTTGTTTCCTGTTACTAGGATTGATGGTATAACAAAGCATGGATCCTCTTATGAACCTAGCTACCTACTCTTGCATCTTGGTCCAATACACATACCTCTACAAGCTAGTCATGGTCTTCCCTACACCAAAGTTCCCTGCAACCTTAGAGATGTGAGCCTCTCTAATTAGCTGCAAATTCTCACCTTTAGGAACACATAGTGTATCCAACCTGTAGAGTAACCCATATTGGAGATGTTAGTCAACAGTGTTGTCGCCTTGGTACACATGACTTTGACTCAGCAGCTGTTGATACACCTCCTTGAAGTCCTCATCTTTTGAACATGCCTCTCTGTTTTCATCATGGGTGAATGGATCCATGAGCATAAGAGTCCCCAAAGTCGTAATCTTTGATGTGGGTGGCCTTGAAAGCACATCATCCAAATTGTTTGTGCTACCCTTCTTATACTTGATCACCAAATGAAACTGTTGTAAAAACCCCATCCACTTGTAATGCCTAGTCTATTGTATCTTACTCTGGGCCTGCAAGTACTATAGTGGTTGGTGATCTGTGTGGATTACTGTCTCCTTTCCCATCAGATAGTGCTTCAACTTCTTCACAAATTTCACCATGGAATAGACCTCCTTATCATAGGTAGGGTAGTTAAGTATTGCCCCATGAAATACTTCATAATGGTAGAAAATGGGCCTTCCTCCTTGCATCAAGATAGCTCCCATAGCATATCCACTCACATTTGTCTCCGCTTTGAAAGGTCATTGCAATTTTGGTAATGCCAAAATTGGTGCTTGACTGATCTTCTTCTTTAACTCCTCGAAATCCATTTGCTGACCTTTTCCCCACTGGAAACTCTTGCCACTTGCTATTATGGCATGGAGTGGTGTTGCTACCACTAAAAATGAGGCTATGAATTTTCTCAGGTACTATGTTGCCCCAATGGAACCCCTTACCTCAGAAAAAAATAGTAGGGACCAACCATTTCATGATGAACTCCATCTTGAAAGGATGTATCTTCAGCTCTCCTTCATCGATCACATACCCCAAATACACCAAGGACTGCCGCACAAACTCACACTTCTTGAGATTTGCTAGCAGCTAGTGCTTCTTCAATGTTTCCAGCACCTGAGTCAAATGTGAAATATGCTCCTCCTATGTAGCACCATATACTAGTATATCTACTAGATAGACAATAAAAAATGAATCTAAAAAGGGGGCGCATTATATCATTCAGTAATCTCATAAATGTATTTGGTGCATTACATAGGCCAAATGGCATAACTAATCGCTCATATAAACATTGTTTGGTTTTGAAGGTGATCTTCCATGTATCTTCTTCTTTGACTCGAACCTGATGATATCCAGACATCAAGTCCGGCTTGGTGAAATACTTTGCTTGTTGCAACTAATCTAGCAGATCGTCTATCCTGGGCAGGGGGTATCTATTCTTGAGCGTGATTTCAATCAACGCACTGTAATTTATAAACATCTGCCAAGTCGCATCCTTCTTTGGCACAATGATGATGGGTGACCCACATGGTGATGTACTCGGTCGAATGACACCATGTTCCAGAAGTTATTGCAATTGTTTCTTCACCTCACTTTCTTCTATAACAAACTGCCATTACAGCCCAATATTTGGCAATGGGGAGTCTAGAAATAGTTGGATCTCATGCTCCACTTCTCTCTTAGGTGGTAACCCTTTAGGCTCTCTAAACACATCCTTGTATGCCTGTAACAACTCCTCTAATTTTTTCTTTTGTTTCTTAGTACATCCCTCTAGGGATGCCTTGCCTCTTATTGACTCCTCTTCAGACTGACTTTCTCGTAAAAACAATAAAACATACTTTTTGTTTGAATTGATCAATTTATTGCCTTGGTTGGCACTTACCAGTGAAATTTTTACTTGCCTTTGTGCATGTTGATGATGAACGATTTTCCATCCTTGATGAGCTAGTACTATTTATCTCTCCTCATGAATATTGCATCACGCATGTACACGTATGAACACCCAAACACGACTCCACATACATCAAGGGAACCACATCCAGATCTACTTCACCAATAAAAATAACACTAATAGAAAATCTAATTTTGCATTGTTTTGTTACCTTCATCTCTACATCCTTATTTACCCATCCCAGTGGATACGTGTTTGGATGGTCACGAACTTCCAGCCCCAACTTCTTGACCAGCTCTACTGCAATGGTTCTCTTGCGATCCTGAATCAAACAGAGCATCAATCTTTGTCTTCTTGACCTGTATCTTTATATGCGAGAGTTTGGTCATTTCTTTCTATTCATGTTGTTGAAGGCTACTTAGATTCACATCCTCCTACATTGATGTACAAATGATCTTCTCATCCATGTTTGAGCTTCTTTCAACTTGGTTGCTTGAATCAGTGGCCATGATATTATTTTTCTTATTATATTTCTTCTCGT
>APFE030865159.1:0-14163 GCA_000404065.3 Pinus taeda | reverse complement strand
CCCGTCTCCTTCTTCTTTCACCATCGGGTGCCCATCCCTTTCATCCACCGAGTGATTTCCTGTCTGGCTAAGGGGGAATGCCCAGAACAAGTCGCCATATTCATGGCATCTACGGCATTGGACCAAGATGTGCTCATATTCAATTGGTTGTGGCCGTAACTCGTCGTGGTACTTTAGCTCTATGTAATATGGAAGCGGTTATATTATATTCATGTAGACATAAAGCCTGGCATAGGAGGTGTATTGACCTTTCCTTGTTGAGTCTGCTACCTTAACAAAGGTGTCGATCGAGTTTCCAATGCCTTCTATTATTTGTCGACCCTAGATGTCCATTGGTAAGCCAAATAGTCAAACCCATATTAGGGCAACCAGAAGTTTGTTCTGGTCACGGTTGTAGAATTCTTCCCAATGCCTAATGAAGAGGCCTACATTGTTAAAGAAGGATGGTCCGTCTTCAAAAATGCTCTCTTTTTCTTCTAGATTCGAGAACATCACTCTAAAGAGTCCTTTCACTTCCAGCTTGAGATTTGTGTGCCCTTTTGGCTACCATCATTTTGGATCCATTTTATCAGTTCCTTCTCTATCAGCCATGCCTCTATGAATTTGCAAATCAGGGCATGGTCCTTCATTTGTCTTCGATATTGTTCCAACTTATTGTTCAGGATGATGAATTGATATAAGATTATGTTATTTAATATATATACAATGAAATATTTTAAATGATTAATATTTTTTCTTATTAATATAATTTTTAATTTTAAATATCATATAAATCTGAGATAGAATGATACCGGTAGATCTATATAAAATAATAGTAGTTTCCAATTTAAAACTCTATTAAATTATCGTAAAATTATATAATCTCTCATATAAAGAATAAATTATCTTTTCATTTTCAATTATTTTATTTCTCTATATAAAATTGATGTAAAATTAAGGTCGAAATAAAAGCATTTTATTTATAACTTATTAATTTTTTGTTATCTTTATCTTTTATTTTTAAATGTAAGTATCATTTTATTACTTTTAAATGTAGCTTTATGTGACAATATCTTTCCAATACAGGATTATAATGCACCTATGGTCCCAAAAAATGGATCATGTTAGCAAAATAAGAGTGAAATTATTGATATTTTCTAATATTTTAATTAATTATATATCAATATGTTTTTTTTTTTTTTTTTATTACAACCTAAACATTTGTTTATGGAGTAATATTTATTATTATTATAATGAATCATGTTAACACAATAAGAGTAAGATTGTTAATGTTTATAATGCTTTTAACTATATCAAACCTTATATATAATCATGCTACTTAAAATTACCTCATTGGTGGTCTAAGGGAGTAGGATTTCTCTCTATTAGAAATGCGAAATTTATGATGATCTATGTGTTTTTATACTTGTTATGGATTGATGTATATTGGATTTTACCAACCATTTAATTCACATCATTACACTAGTCTTAGTAGTATTCACAAATCAAAGGTTGAGATTTATCTTTAAAGTAGTTATGCTCTTTCTACTTTTTAATTAAATTAGTTAATTAAAAAATAAAATCCATATAAACATGAGTCACGATTGTTTTGGGCATGTTATATAAGACATAGATTAGCCTATAATATTATACAAGTCTATTTGCAGATTAGAAAACTTTATAGTAAAATGAGAGAAAATCTCCATGATTAAAATTCTTACTATGTATATTTTAATATATATGTTTAACTCAAATTCTTATTTATAAATATTTAAAAATTAAATGTTGTAATTTTTTTTTTTAAATTTATTTGAGTAATGAGAAATCATCATTTGATTTGTAGACTTACATTAATTTATTTATACATAAATTCACGTAATTTAATTAAAAAAATATTTTTTATAAATATTTTATAATTTACATGCATATTTTTCTATAACATTAAATTGTAAAATTTATATACTGCTAGATCGTATTTATTTCGACTGGTTTTTTGAATGGTTTGGATACATGAAGTTAACTTTTTCTCTTTGTGGATAGATTATTTTGTATTTAACATAACATTGTTTTATTAGTGTTATGTTTTAATGGAACTAGATTTTGACAAAATATATAGAGAATTAGAAATCTGAAGAGCTAACCGTCATTTAGAAAACGGAATTATTAAATGAAGTGTCATATTTTGAATTTTTGACTAGATAAAATATAGATTAATTAAAAGAAGACATTTTCAAGATTTTGGGTTAGTACTTTGGAGGTGTGGAATTATATGGAGTGATATATTTTAATGGAGTGTCTTTAAATTATGGTATTGGATTATTTGATAGAGGTTTTTGGTTTGGGAAATTTTTATTTTTTAGTTGGACCATTGTGTTTACTATTTTAGTGATATTTTCATTTTTTTTTTTAATCGCCTTTTATATTGGAGAATGTTGCCTTATTAGGATGTGGTTTTTAGTGTTCTTTCTTATAATAGATATTCAATTCATGATTTTAGTGACCTAAAGGGTAAGATGATGGTGTTTCATGATTGTTGGTGTTTTTTAATGATGTTTGAATTATGATGTTATAGTATTGGTGTTACTAAGATGAGTGTTGTACATGACTCTCTTGCATTAGATTTGTTGTGAGGAAATAATCAATCACTAGATGCATTAGCATTCTCTTATGATGTTGATGTGTTTAAATACTAAATGTGTAGTGGTTTTGAACTTTGCCTTGGTGGGATTACCCTAGGTGTTATGACTTGATATTGTAACATTTATTAAGGATCACATAGTTTAATGTATTTAATAATGTTAGTACCCTTTTGGGTGTATTTCCTAATCATTAGTTATAACATGGAGGTTTCAAGTGGTAATACATATATATTCTATGATTAGGTCCATCTTTTTATGAGTTTCTGAGGTGTTAATCATGTCATAGTCTTTTTATGGTGCACCTTTGATCCAAACATGGGCGGAGCTTTTATTTTATCATTCTTTATCTATCATGGTGTTTTTGGCTAGAAAGAACTATTTTTTTACATGGTAAATTTTTTTTTGGATTTCACCATTTACTAACACACAATTTCATGTATATTTAATTGTTTGTGCCTATTATGAGGTTGCACTATGGTGTTATTTGAGAATTAACTATTGCGCATATATATTGAGGTTGATTTAACGATTTAATTACTATATCAACCATTTTATTTCCTTTAAGTATGATGGTTTTTATACCCTACTTCACATGGTCTTTGGCCACATTTGGAGGGATTCATTTGAGGAATACTAATCAATTTTGATGGTGATGATTTTCATGAGGAATTTAGGATATGAATTTTACATGAACCATTGAGGATGAAGCATTAGAATGGTATGAAATCACATGGTAGAAAATAAAATTATTCATTTGTGTATTTTGTTCAAGTATTTATGAAGCTTTGGATCCTCAATATGAATAAGGTAAGTTTGAGAAGGTTTTTAAGGATCATAGGATAACCACATGTGAACAAAAAAATGTTGTTGAAGCATTTCCCTCATTCCTTATGGGAGATCAACCTGTGAGGGAGCCCTTCATATTTCCATTAAATAACTACATGAAGAGGATGTTACTAGCGATGCATCATCCATTTCATCCACTAGGAAGTTAAACAATTGGTAATTTTTAGTACATCTCATAATTCTATTCTAATGAAGTATTTTCTTGTGATTTTGAGGAAAGTAATTTATAGGGAATAAGAATCATATTTTGATGTGTTTGAGTGAAACCATGCATATTATATTTTCTTATTAGTAATTATTTTCGATATGTTGATTTCATTACTTTTAAGGAGACTCCATTTATAATACTAGTAGTGAAACTTTGAATATTGTAGTGCATAATTTTGGACATTTGGACAACCTTATGTTGTGGATGAACTTATAAAATGTGAGGGGTAAAAAAAGAGTATAACCTTTTTTCCTCATACATAATCCATACATTTTTTTTTGAACATTTAAACCATTTTTTTTAATAGTGATAATGCAAATAAAAGAAATATTCATTTTCTACCATACGCACTTAAAAAAAATTATAATTTTGATGATGAAAATATTGGAGATTTACATCATCTACTTAGTATGATTTGTATGATTCTACATGGGTTTTTTAGTTAGAAAGTGTGTTTTTTCCACTATAAATTATTAGGGGAAGAAGGAAATTGAGTTAAATTTTTATGACAAAATATGTTGTCTAGATCTTATTACTTCTAATGGATACAAGGCTATCACTTAGAATCTAGAAATGGACTATAATTTCACTTTGTTACACACAACATGCATTAAAGGTGTATTTGTGGGTCTACATGATGACATATCACTCGTTTAGTTGGGGGGATATGTTGGGCGTAGGAATTGGCATCCTTTTCACCACTCTTTTCCTTACCATTTTTATAATTTTTCCCCTCATAACCAGATCCTTTTATTTGGTTGTTCATATTTTTAACCAAGTCATGCTACTTTCTCATGCCACTTTAATTTATGCAGCCT
This sequence comes from Pinus taeda, assembly GCA_000404065.3. NCBI lineage: Eukaryota > Viridiplantae > Streptophyta > Pinopsida > Pinales > Pinaceae > Pinus > Pinus taeda. The sequence goes on along the minus strand of APFE030865159.1, from coordinate 9,673 downwards.
TTCTTGCATTTGATGAGGGATAATTGTTTTGGGTGTCTTTGCTCACAAAATGATAAAGAAGAATGGTTATAGGATGTCCTAGTTGGTTATGAAACTATCATTCCAGACAATGCAATGCTATTTTTATAGGATTTTTTGACATTGTTACACCAATAAAATAGCTTTGTCATTATTCTAATGTTGATACTCTATATTTTGCTCACAAAATTCTTGTTGCTACTTTTGGAAGCCTATGTGTATGTTCTTACCTAATAGGGTTAACTAAGACCATTGTGCTAGTAGGATTGACTTTTCTTGATAAAGTGACCGATTTAACCACAAGAGTTATGATTCAAAGTATTTTAGTAACTCGCTAAAAAAGGAACCTATTATGGCAGCAAATTTATTAGAAAATAATTTGTTGTAACTTGTTCCAGGAAAAGACTTAGTTTGAACAACATGAAAATGGTAAGATTCTCATGGTTTTTCATTATTCTAATGCCAATATTAGATAGAAGGGATAAATATATAACAAGGGTTATCTCTTTCCCGTGCAACAATCGACATCATTGTTCTGAAACTATGGACCTTTGTGTTTTATTTTCAGAGCTAATCTAATCGTCTAAGAGTTTGGGGCGCATTTGTAAACTTATTTGTTAGCTTGTGAGTCGTAATTTCCTAAGCTCCCAACTAAGGAGTTAGGTCCCTCCTCTTTAGTTGGGATAGATTTGTTTTTAGAGGTAGCATAATTAATTTTCCTATAAGTTATGCTATTTAAATTCCTATTATTTTTTGTTTATTGTTGTTACAGTATTCTTGTTTGATATAGTTTTGTTACTACTTGATTGATTTAGTTTGTAGAATACTTGAATACAAGCTACACATATTCCATCATAACTAATACTAGATTTATCCTTATTCATTTTGTGTGTCTATTGGTGTTTTACTTTCTACTACATATTTATGATTCATTGTTGTTATAAAATATTAGGTAGTTATTCTTGCAACATGATACAATCTATTATGGGGTTGACTAATTCATTGCATTTATGATTGCTAGCATAAGGATTGATGATTATGTGTTGTTGTCGTTGAATTATTTTATGCAAATAAGGAATCAATTTCAAGGAGTGTTATTTTCCTTTCACAAGAGTGATCTTACAATGTATGAATGCTCTTTCATTCTGCAGTTTTGATTCCATTTCAAGAGTTGTGTGCAAGGAATCATTTTATTCAAGTGTGGGTTTAATACTGAGACCTTTACTTGAATTGAATCATGTCTTTGGAAGTGTGAATAGTCACATTAACACTTAGTTTCATTGACTACCAAGTTTTTGTAGATGAATCTTAGTGATAATTACGAACTAATCAATGTCATATGAAAATTGATGCTTTCATTTACTCTCCAAGGTAACATTAAAATAAGCATTCTTACCACATTCGATAATTTATGTGTAAGTAAATGAATTATTTTATTAAGACAATCAATTTTTGCAATGATACCCTAATCTTAAATCCAACATTATGGCATGTTTTTCTTGTTGTAATGGATTCACAAATCACCAATCATGAGAAACGAGTACCTATTCTAAAGCATAATCATATTTTACACTTTTTAATTGATTCAAATTCTCCAAGTCCCATCTTCTTTGGCACAATTATGATAGGTGGCTCACACGGTGAGGTACTTGATTGAATCACACCCTACTTTAGTTGTTGGTACAATTATTTTTTCACTTTTCTTTCTTATAAAATAAAATTTCTGTACAACCCAATATTTTGCAATGAAGAGTTTGGAAATAATTGGATTTCATAATCCATTTTCATCTTGGGCGATATCCCCTTAATATTCTAAAACACTGTCATATATGCTTCTAGATAGTATTTTAGTTCTTTCTCCTCTCCTTAGTACACCCCTATATGGATTTTGTTTCCTTTACTAACTCCTAACTAGATTGATTTTCTCTTAAAAATATTAAAACATATTTCTTACTATGATTGATCAATTTCATAGCTTAGTTGTGAGTTACTAAAACATCTTGTGTTTGTGTTTATGCGCATTGATGATGAATGATTTTCCATCCTTGTTGAGGTGGTATTAATTGTCTCTTTTCATGGAGATTGCATCATGCATATAAATTTAGGGACACCCGATCACAATTTCATGTACATCAAGTGGAACTACATCCAATTCTAGTTCGTCCTTAAATTAAATATGATATTACATTTTATTCCACATTAATTTGTTACCTTGATTTTCACATCATTATTTGTGCCTCATAATGGAAATGGGATAGGATTATCTTAAATGTCAATCCAAGTTTGTTGGCTGGATCCATTACTATAATATTAACCTATGAGTTTCAGTCAAATAACACATTGATCTTTTTCTTCTTGACTTGAATATGAATATGGAGGAGTTTGGTCATCTCCTTTTGTTCCTAGTCATGAAGGTTACTCGAATTCACTTCCTCATGCATTGAGGTGTAAACAAAAAGCTTTTCGATGTCAAAGCTATTTTCCTCTTGATTTTTCAAAATTATGGAATGAAGATTATTTTTCTTCCCAACCTTATTATGGTTCTTTCGGTTCCTCTCTATATGAAATTTCCACCACTTCTCCTTAGTGTGACTATCAATGTTGCAATGATTATAATAATCAATAGGATTGTTACATTGTTATGCAATAACCACTAACTTCTTGTCCTTTCCCATTTCCCACTTCATCCCTTGTTTAGAATATTCTTGGCTCTCTTTCTATTTTGAGCCACTTGATTGCCCTTTATTTTAGCCCATATTGTCCAAGTATCATGTACACATGCCTCATCCATTATTCGTAGTTTAAGAAAAATCGCTTTAATTTTGTAGATGCCTATGTGGACCACTAGATACTTGAGAAGTAGATCTAGGCTCGTGGGAGACGTACTCACACGATGAACATCTTTTATATTTAGTGTTGTACTCGTCTACATTTTTACCATGCTTTTTCTTGAAGTAATGTCATCAACTTCATTGGTCTACTATATTGTTCATAGGTTGGAATTGGATATTTATGGTGGTAGTAAATTCCTCTCATTTAGTTACTAATGTATCATTCTCCAACCTAAGTGTCTCCATATAGCATTTCCACTAGGTTAGGACATGGAACACTAACATCAACCAAGCAAATGACATTTTATATTTCTCATCTGTGTGGTGAACACTAAAATGTACTTCTAGTTCAACAAATAATTCTATTTTAAGGCATTGATCTCACCTTGGTATACCTTTATCTCAACCTTTGCTTCCATATCATTCAAAAGTGAGTGCTCTTCCCTCGATTCTTTCCTAGACTAATTTTTAGGTTTTCGTGATACCCTAATTTTCCTTGATGTGGGAACCTCCATCTTCTCTTATTCCGAACTTGTGTAATAGTGCTTCCATGTGGACCATGTTGTTGTTAATATCCACTACTTTTTCTTCTAGCCTTGAGGATCTTTCCTTTGCCAATTTAGAATTATTGTGAATAAGTTCATCGACATAGGTTTTGTGGCCTTCATTTTAGGACATGGCTATGATTTTGTGGTTTTCATTTTAGACAAATTCATAAATCATGTACAATTTCCAAAAAAAACTTTGACAATTTCAATTTCAAATTTTAATCATTTATATTTTAATTTTAATAAATAAATAAAAGATGAAAAATGTAACGTGTGAAGTGCAAGCCAATCAAATTCCATTCCTAAACATGATATTTATTCTTATTGTTATGTAGAGAAATTAGAAACTTATTGATTATTAGTATGGGGAAAAGTATTACTCTACCCATCATTTCCCTGCTCAGAAGATGGGTGTTCTTAATACCCTAGCTACGTGTGCCCTTAGGATTTCAGATAACGAGAGCCTGGATGGAGAGAGATCCCACCTCCTTGATGTCTTTGTGGAAAACGGATATAGTAGGCTCCTAGGGCAGAAGGCTTTCCTGAAAGCCTCTAAAAATGTGTTGATCAAGAAAGAGCCTAAGGAGCGCCATCTAGGTGTCCATCTTCCCTATATCCAAGGGACCACGGACAAGATTGCTCGGATCCTTAGGAAGTTTGATATTCCCTCTACCTTCAGGCCCCTCAGAACCATTCGTAATTCCCTGCGGTCGGTGAAGGATCCTGTTAACCCCAAGGACATGAAGGGTGTATATCTGATTCCTTGCTCTTGTGGGACACCCTATATAGGGGAAACAGGGCGCTCCATCCAGCAGAGAATTTGCGAGCATGTAGCAGACTTGAAGCATGGAAGAACAAAGTCCTCAGCCTTAGCAGAGCATGTGGACAAGACTAAGCATCATGTCTGCATTGAGGAGGCTAAAGTCATTGCCAGGGTGGATCAGTTCCATCATCGCAAGTTAAGGGAAGCTATTGAAATTGAGCGAAGACCCAACAATCTCAACAGAGATGATGGATGGAAAGTGAGCAGAAGTTGGATCCCTGCTCTGTCATCTTAGGGTTTCTTCCTTCCCCTTTGTGCATCCAGGGTGCTTTCCTCTTGTTAGGGTTTCTTTATCTTCTCGTGTTTATCGTTATTTAAGGCTGGCATTCTGACCTTTTTATTATTTGGTGGTTAATTATTTAATTCATAAGGTCATCATCTTTAGTACTTATAAATTAAGATAATTATGTTATTTTTATCTACAGGGGTGATTGCTTCATCTTACCTCAGAAGTATGTATGGCTTTTCTAAATAATTGTCTATCTCAATTTATTATGATTATAATAGTGCACTCACAGATTTATAGTATATACGTAGATATTATCTCAATAAAGAAAGTAAATTATTTAATAAACATGCTCATTTACTTTTCAAACTAACCTAGTAATATTAGTTTTATTAATTAGTAAATTTAATGATTTCATAAACTAAATATTACTTCAATAGTAATTAATAACATACCTTTAATAAACAATTCATATATAGTTAGTTAATAATTTAATAGCTTATTACCATTAGCATTATATATTTAGTCATTTATTCTTATTTAATCCTAACATAAGAATAGATTTTATTTATGTAACCCTAGTTATTTCTTTAAAAGAATTCATTCATGCAAATAATAATTCTCAATAACCATTAGTTTTAGTCTAACGTTATTTATTTAAATAAATTGCTTATGATACTATTCATAGTACCTAATTTTGTTTAATCCTAGAAATAAAATAATATATTATTAATCTTAATATTATAAAATAAATAATAATATTAAATTTATTAATATAACTTTAGCCTGGGTCCTAGAGTCAAAAAATAGCCATTATGTGGTCCTAGAGTCAAAAATAGCCGTTTTGTAGCCGTTGGAGTCTCTGCTCAGTCTATTTAACTTGCTAAGCTAGATCTGTCTCTTCAACTTGTCCTGACGATGAACCACACTGGTTGGTTCGAAACGCATCGACAAATGTCTTTTTCATGTGATTTACGCTAAAGCTCTTCTTATAAATATGACATAATGGTGTTAATATAGTGTAGCACTCAAAAGTGAGGATGAGAAACTAAATTAGAGTGTCTGAAAATTGCAACGTTCCGAAATAACTTGTTGTGCAGGATATTTTTCGAAGTAGCCCATAAAAAATCCTAACATCTTTTGGAACACTTTTAGTTCCAAAAAATGTGCCAATAGTTTCTATCATCCCACAGGGTGGGCATGAAGCATCAGTGAATCCATTGCTAAACAATTTTTCCTTTTGAGGGTAACATCTAATAGATCAATGACCATGAGAAAAAACCTTGACTACACTATACATAGAGTTGATTATCTAATACATGTTTCTAGAATGTGGGGACCTCTCAATCGTGTCTCGAATGGCTAGATGTTTCACACAAATATGCAAGAAGTAACAGGTTAGGAACAAAAATAATATATATTTAAAAATATGAAAACTATATGAAAATACTAAATAAGGGAAAATTTGAGGAAAAGAATTGAGATTTCCAGAAGGCTTATTAGTAATTATCATGTTAGGATCTTAGAAATTTAAGTTCAAATGAAAGAACTTTCCCTCTAGATATCCATAAAGAAATTGTCCTAAGATAGAGGCAGACACATTTGGAAATGCAGTTAGTCTTGGATCATCAAGTTTCAAAACTCCTATAGTAATGTAAGAGAAATTGACTTGTGAGTGTGAGTTTATTATTTGTTGTTGTGAATTGAGATCAATATTGTATACACAACCCAAACCACAATTACATTCATTATAAACAACAAACACCTATAGTTCTTGATTTTGATTTATGTAATTAAATTATTTACATTACTATTTAAGGCTATGCCATAGGAGGGTCCAAGACATTGTTATATTCATGAACATCATTTGCTTTAGCGAACTCACAAGATGGGAAACATTCTTGATTAATATATTTTGGTTCAAAGTTGTTAAACTTTGATACTCACTTTTTTTGAACCATTTTCCTTCATCCACTTCACAGATGCCATAATATCTTTAACAACACCTTGTCAGTCTAGGCCATCCATTACATGTTGTGCTTCTACAACATCCAAACCAAATTTTCTACTATACAAAATGCATAAAATAGTCATTTCAAACTACATGGTGTGTGGTTCATCTTTGGTGTTGCATGATGGCCTTGCATACTAGACTTTTTGAATTCTAAACCTTGTATGGATGCTTGTATGACATTATTCCTTGGTGTGTAGGAGACTTATGGAGCTTGGTCACTTCATGTAAGCAACACATGAAGGGAGAATACTTTCCTTGGAGGACACCTTGCATTGGAGGATTGTTAGGAATTCCAAAGGAGAGCATTGAACCTTAAACAAATTGGATTTGCATGATTGCTTGCATGGAGGCTTATGTTGAAAATGTAACCAGTATCAGTCTTCATAATGTAAAAGTAATTATTTATGTATTTATTATTATTTTATTTTTAATCATGCATGTTCTTCATGCTCAATAAGAGTCATAAATTTGTATTTAAGACATGTCCTATTTTTCCTTTGGTTTTTCTCTATCAGCGGGTTAGGGAACAACCACTATCATTTATCCCGGGGCTTCCGTTTAGGTTTCTCGTAGCGATTAGGGCTTGTTTTTTAGCCGTTGAACTTCAAAATCTTTGAATAACTCATCAACGGTCTGCAACTGTCAGGTTTTTGACCCAGGTTTCTCGGAACAACACCCAACATTCCAAAATGGAGTTCGTTTATGCATGGACATTGAATTGATTGATTATTCTTTCGACAAATTGGCCCCATCAGATATATGAGTTGAAGAAAAGAACATGTCGTGTGGTGGAAGGGAACTGGAATCAACCTTACCACCAGATGTGCAAGTTGTCGAATTTTCCTCGATGATGGAAGACGTGGAGGCAACCCTACAAGGGTTAGAGTTCTCACAACTGGTTTCTGCGGTGTCGAAAGGCTTGTTAAGTCTGGGGGAGAGTACTGAATTGCCATTTTTAACCATCTCGTCACCTTCGGAACTACAGACCTAGGCACATGAACAAAAAGGTATAGAGGCACTTATGGGCTGCACAGGAGTGACAACAGTGGGGGTTAGTGGAACGGCACTGGAATCGTGGGGATTTTCGAATCATCCCTATAGTGCTCTTGGGAATACTTTTGAAGGATTTACACTCTCGGTTTCCACCTCAACTACACACTCCTCAGAGTTTTTTGACGGCATCACCAAACTGGAGATAAGGTCAGAAGAAAACATGGCCTCAGACATGGATGAAAACCTCAGGCAAAGGGACATCAACAAACCTTAAGCCTGCATAATAGATCTTAGGGGGAAGGTCAAAGTCATCAAATATTCAGGAGCATGGTCATCTTCTTGTTTTCAGGGATGGTATAAGCATGGCCCAAGTGGCGCTAACAGAGAGCACGATACTAGTGGGCAGGGTTCGTGGTTGAAATTATGCCCTGGCACGCTTAAAAAAATGGACTGTGAAGATCTAGGGGAATTTGTTGTAGCAACTTCCTGTCATCATCACCGTGTCAAGGGGCTGGTTCTCTCTCATTTTTCCTCAACTAGAACTGGTGGATTTGGTTTTGACTCATTACTAGCACATAGAGATGCCACCAATCCTACTGAAACGTTGGTCACCTCTCTTCAATCTAGAGAAGGAAAATATGGGGGCGAGACTGATCTGGGTGCATCTCCCTGGACTCCCTCTACAATTCTAGGTAAAGGATATTTTTAATTGCATCGAGGATGACATGGGAGCATACCTGGACCACGATAGATCTTACCAAGATACAAGCTGCCTGGAAATTTCCAAAAGTCTGACTTAGAAACCCAGGAAGGATTGGCGGAGAGCTACTGTCTATGGATGGGTGAGATCACCAGCTAGCATATTTTAGATTATGAGGGCGTCATGTTTCGTTGCAGGCAATGTCACGAGGTTAACCATTTGTATAAATAATTCCCTCTGATTTCAAGGAAACAGTCGGAACCTATGAGATCCTTTGTTTCGGCAAGCACCCAAATGATGGAGGTACAAGTTTCTTCTTCAGTGGCCCTTCCTAGAGTACCTATGCCGAACTAGGGAGATTCAAGGTTGGTTCCTTCACAGATAGACTCTAGAACACCTGTGGTGCCGATCACCAGATCGCGTTCCAGAGACTCTACTCCTTTTTCAAGTACTCTTCCTCCCTCTCCTCTGTTTTCACATGATTGTCTGTTATCTGGTATTGCATCTGCTTGTGTGTTTATTTCGAGTCTAATCACTAGGGCTAGAAAACTGTGTTCCTTAAACTATCCTATGGTATCATCTCCTCCTCTACATCTCAGTTCCTCCCTGAACATTTTTCAGGACTCCCTACCTTTAGCTCCCAGGGACAATCCAAATGTTAGTGGTTCTCACCGCTACAACCTGCAATCCTTACGTATTTTAATGTCCCATTCCTTTGGTCTGGATGAGGGCCCCCTCCCATCCTTACCCTTGAAGCCCCCCAGGGGTAGAAAATCCCACTTATCCAAAGCCATTAGGAGGGCTAGCATTGAGGTGGCTTCGAGGCATGCAGACTCCCATTGATCGGGTCCATAGAGAAAAGGGAAACCCTACAAAGGTTACCCCATGAAGTGCCTCTCTTTCAACTGTAGGGGTTTGGCCAGCCCAAACAAAAAACCGGTGCTAAAATGTTTATGAAATTTGGAGTGTTTGGGTGTAATATTTTTGCAAGAGACTCTAGGGAATGGGAGCTCCATAAACAATGTGCTCGTGAAAATTCTTTTGGATTAGGTTTTTAATTTTTTGGATGTGAGAGGGAGATCAAGAGGTTGTGCATTAGGGTATAACAAAAGATCAATAAGAATGGTTAATGTTGTAGGTTTTGTTAGTGTCAGTCTTTCCAGCCTTCCTACAGTGATCAAATATGCTCTTACAAAGTGATTTTGATGTGTAAAGGTCAAATTTTGTCATTTCAATGAGTCTTCAAGCAAAATTTGGTCACTAGCCATTAGGTCTAGGGTTAGCCCAAATGTCAGTCTATGTCACTATCCAACTGAGTCTATCATCATTCATAGGGTTTTCATCATCATGTCAAGTTCCATAGGGTCATTTTACAGCTTATCCATGCTTCAGTTGTGCCTTGGCAAGTTCGTTTCCCTCTCCTAGGGTTTTGAAGGCAATTTCTCTTGGATGGTCAAAACATCGGCAAAACTTGTTTCCTGATGTTCATACACCTTCCCCTATCCTTCATGTACCTTATC
>APFE030865156.1:48073-58865 GCA_000404065.3 Pinus taeda | reverse complement strand
ATTTATTATACATATAAATTTAGGGTGGTTCTTAAAATTTTCCCTGATTCCTACCTAGTTATCTCTGCAAGACACAAGTATATGAAGAGAAACATAATGAATGACACTGGAAAAACTTACAGGAAACACAAACTGTGTAAAACAGAATTCAAAATCCTTTGCTTCATATTAATGATCCAGAAAGATTAATTACATCAAATGTTTAGAAATGCTTCTTCAAGGGTGCAACCCTTAATAAATCATGAAGAGAGTTATTTATACAACAGTGGGACGAAAAATATCTTGAACTACTTTTACAAAAATAGTTTATTACACAATCAAAAATAAAATTGCCTAATGATCTGGCACTATTTTGGTGCTGCGTTGTTTGATGACTATTATTGAAAAAGTTGAAAAATGGTTGAAGCTGGCTGATTGTTCCCTCAAAAACTGAATGTTGTTCAACTATACTTAATCAAGTAAATCTATTAATTCTTCCCAGCATTTCTTATCTGGGATAGAAATATTTTTTACCCTCCTGTAGATTTCATCCATCTCGGTATATTTAGTAAAAGTGGGCTTTACCAAAATATATGCTTGATTTCATCGAGGATGAAGAAAGAATCCCTGAGTGTTTTTACTATGAGAGCTGGTGTCGCTGATCCTTTGATATTGGAAACTGAAGCTGCATGGGTGCCCACTTCTGTTAACTTCTTGACATAATCCTTATTGGCATTAATTTATCATTAATAACCATCATAGAAGGTAAACCCTTGCTGACCAAAGGTTCAATATTGTTGAAAAATCTCTGAACTATGGTGTTAACATTGCTACACTTTTCTTGTAGCTGAAGGGTGAGATTTTTCTTAGCGGTAATCTTCTTTACCTCTAATATCGTTGTAGTTCTATTGTTTATTCGTAATTCTTCAAGCTCATAGTCATCCTTGGAATTTAGAAATTTGATTATATTAGAGGCAGTCTCTGGCATATCCTCCAGCTGCTTAGTTATAGTTTCTACTGCTTCCTGATCTTTTTCCAAGAGATCTTTATGATTGAATATTATCTTAAAGGAGGGCCAAATCTCCTTGATTGCTTCTGTGATTTCTTCCCACATAATTTATTTTTCTAACCCTAATTTGTTTCCTAAGAAGGAATCTGTGAGTTCTCTCTGCAACATTTCCAGTTGGCCTTTGAGTCTTTTTGTTTTAGTTGTATGTGAATTGTCTGATATAGACTTCATAAGCCGTAATTCTTTGAGTTCATCCTTTAGTTTATTAATTTCTCCTATCTAGATAGACAGGTTCTGAACAGTTTCAGTAATCTTTTCAACTCCTTCTGTTGTACCTGTTGTTGATGTAATGGCTGAAGTAGAAACTCTGGTGATGGGAACTATTGCAAGAGAGACTACATCCATTGAAGTTTGAATGTTCTTGAGAGCTTCCTCCTTCTCCTTGAACAATTTCTCCATCTTCTCCTCCATTTGTTTTATTTACAAATTCTGTTCTATGATGAGATTCATCATATCTGACTTTTGAGTCTCTGTCTCTTCAATTTATTTGGCCATTAGATCCTCAAATGCTAGTAGTTTCAGCTGTTTCTTTAATGCTGCAACTTCAATGTTCTTTTTCTTAATGAGCTCCTCTGCAACATTTATGTTTGGGGGATTATATCCCATCCTTAGCACTAGATTTTCCAAGGATTGAATCTTGGTATCCTTTTCTAATGAGGAGACCTTCTCCAACTTTAGTTGTGATTGAATGTTGGCCATTGTAACCTACATTTTTGACAAACTCATAGTAGTGTTTGTCAAGGTTGAAGCAATCATTTGTCCAGTTTGTTTGTGCATCTCAATTTGATCAATTAGATGCACATCCTTGACATTAAACTCAAAAGAAGTGTGTTTCTGGTATTGTGTTGCAGTCCTGGGCTGAGGAACTTGGGCTTGCAAGAAAGCCATTTGCATCTTTCCCTTCTCAGAGTCGTAGACTGAAAGAAGCCTGGCTTGAGAGTTGGAAGAATGCTTTCAGAACTGGGTGTAAGTTTTCAACTTCAATTCTTCATTCTTTCTTTTGATTTCACTAAAGACATGGAAAACTTCTTCCTCTTTATTCTCTGGAATGCCTCCAATATTTTGAACCATCTGTTGTTCATGAGAAGTGGTAGAATGAGTTGGAGATTGTATAGACTCTCCACCAGACTGTGAATCAATATTCATAGAGACCCTTTGTTTCTTTTTCCTGTGAAAAACCTTGAGGCCTTGGCTTGTTGCCTCTGTTGTAGGTGAATATTGTTCTTCCCTCCCTATCTTGGCTGTCTTTTCTTGTGTACTTGGAGTTTGCATATTTGATGTAGAGACTGCCTACTCCTCAACCTCTTGGAGGGTATTCTCTGTCCATTCCAACTAATTCTTGAATTGTTCTATCTCAGGCCTATTTGTATGATGATATGGTGTGAACTTATTTTCCACCTTGAGTTTGGAGATGACTCCCAATGGGTCATATGACCAAGAGAAACTGAGAGAAAATTTCATTTCTTTTAACAACTTATATGCTTCCTCCCCTACTGCCCTGGTATTACAAATGAAGGGACCAAGTTTAGCTTTGAGCTTAAATTGTGATTTCTTTTTGGCAACTACAAAATGTACTTCATCTACATTCAATCTTTGCCTCAAGTACTCTAGTGAAAATATTCTAACAAGGAGGTACTTTGGCAGTTTGTATGGTGGAATCTCACAGCCAAAAACCCTGCTTTCTGTGTAGTTTTGGTAGCAATACCAATCTCCTGTTGTAGCTTGATCTATGAATTGAAGTTCTTTGACAATATCCTCACTAATCCTTGGTAATGGATTGTTTCTCATAAGGCTGAGGGCTGGATGAATAAACAATTATATGAACTGCTTATATGTGAAATCTTCTTTCTCCTTCATCCCTATTGAAGTCCAGAAAATCATTAACTGTTGTTGTCCTTCTTCATCAAGTTTCTGCAAAGGAAATGGGAATTTTTCTCCCTGAAAATATATAAAAATATATACAAGTATTGAAGCATACTTGAATACTTCTTCAGTGTTAAATTTGACAAATTGCTCATGTATGGTTTCAACTATGAAATGACTGAAATCATAAATAACAGTAGGCTTAGAATCTGAAGAAAACATGGCTAAGAAACCAAGGATGGCTTCATTAACGGACTGATCAGAGTGATAACCAAGCAAATAGGACAGGATAGTAGTAATATCCCTGGTTTTATCAGGAAACATTGGTGAATCATAAGGGGGATTTCTCTTTGGTAGAGGACTACCAATTGCTAAAAACAGTTCTAGGGTCTGGGATCTCTTGGTAAAGTCCAGTTTTTTATAAGATTCTATCAGGTTTTCATGGGAAAAAGGATGAGTTGGTGTAGTGGTAGGGGCCTGCAACATTTTCTCAATTAAATCAATGTTAATGGGATAGAGGATTTCTCTAGTAGGTGAGATAATTTCTTTCTGGTTGGGATCATAAGATTCATGGCATTTTCTCGCAAACTCTAGAGCTCTGTGTATTTGTGGAAAAATATAGTGGGCTAATTGGGATTCCTAGAGCCCAATTTCATTACTCTGGTCAATTATTTGATCTTCCCACCAGCAAAAAATTTCAAATAAATCAAATTGAGAAGAAGTCTCAATGATTTTGGAATCCTTGTCCACTAATGGAGTATGGTGGAAATCAACCTGTGAGTGAATTAGAGGATTTGAAACCTCTGCAATTGTTTTTCTCTTGGGAGGCATTTTGTCAAATGAAACTATGGACTGTAAATGACAAAATGGTAAAAGGAGTTACCAAAGTGGATACATGAAACTAACGAGTGGACCTGGAAGGTGTGCTTATGAGCATGACAAGTGGTTGTTGGAATGTCAGACAGTGGTTGAGCTGTTAAGCAGGTGGGCTTGAAGAATAATCTTGGTCGTAGAAATTAACTACGTAACCTTTGAAATGCATGATACATTGTTTATAAAGAGAAAAATGGAGTGGGAGGGTGGCGCCGAACATTTGAAAATTCATTAATTATCCAACTGGTTAATTAACGGACATTTGGTTATAAATGCGCAGGAGCGCAGATGAATGGGCAACAGATAGGCGACAGATGATTGGACAAGATATACGAAGTGAAACGTGACGTGGGGGGGGGCGGTAAACAGCTATGAAGGATACTGCGTTCAGGGGTAAGACGGAGTGGTTTGTGGTTTCACGATTTCTAGTCCTGAACGGCTAAAAGGTAATTTTGTGGTTTATGTAGATGGTATTAAAGACAACCCATTCCCCTCGGGCCGATAAACTTCAAACGACGAATGAGGGACAAAATGGAGTGTGGGTTGTAGGATTGTGGAGGAGTGTGCAAGATGAGAGGTGAGGTGGCAATATGAAAAGCAGACGCGGCGGCTATGGGTTCGAGTGATTTAACGAATGGAGTGATGGCATATGAATGAATTGACATAAGGTCAAAACTTTAGTTATTCGAGTTCCTATCATCAATATGTTTCCTAATGTTTCGATCTTTAGGAAATAACCACTTCAACATCTCAAACTTTCACATTTGTACCTACCCTTCTACTCCTAACATTTTCACTTATCCTTTCAGAGTGCATTTAAACTAGCAACCCAATATTTTCTTTTTATGAACAATCTATCTCTATACCTTATTCCTTCCATTGGCTCAGATTAAACTGTTGAGCCAATTTACTTTCTACCTATGATAATCAATTTAAAACAAATCCAATTATGATGCAACTATGTAATTGGATAAAATAACCTAGTGTGGCATCTAAATAAACTGCACACAACTATTATTTTCACACTGAATTTAGAACAAAGTAGTGTCCTTTAGATTCGCAACACTTTTAGAGTTGATTTCTTTTTCTTTTCTGTCTAACCTAACATTTTATTTTTGCCTTCATTTTTTAGGGCATGTACCCTAACATATTCTTTGATATGGACATATTTATCAAAATATTTTCCTATCATTTTTTATTCAATATTCTTTTTGTCCACCTCCTATCTTCACATTTTGTAAATAAATTTTCATTTTCTGTCTAATTTATTCTAACTTATCAAAACCAAAAAATGCTACAACACAACCTTTGTCATGCGTAGGTCTATTAGCCTCCGCTGCTACTGATGATGGTGCTCTCTAAGATGTTGCTTCGCTAACCATTCCATAGCTATGCCAACCGGTTCATTAAGCCTAGAGAAGTTGTGACAATATCTCCATGGGTCTTCCTCAGGCTAATGACACGCCCCATGGATCCACAGAAATTTCACTCTCGCAGAGTGGTCCTTTACAAAGAAATGTGGGTCGTACAGGTCGAAACTTCTAGTGGTCAAAGTGAATATTTTTAACTCTTCCATCTCGACATCAACATGCTTGAGATTCTATATCTCGTATAACCCTATCCGCAAAGGAAGAGCAAGACAAGGTGCCTTCTTCTTCCTGTGAAGTCTAGCTAAAAACCATGTCGAGATGTGATACGAAACTTCTTGCATGATGAGCTTGTCCATGGAAAACTTTGGTAAAACATGCAGGGGCTTCTCTGCGTTGTACATCCATATGAACCTGCCAAGGGGTGAGGCATACTGATCTTCTATGTCGATCAATGCCTCCATTTCTGCCTACAAAATGCAAGGTGGATCCTCAAATATCATTTTGTACACCGAGGTGACAAAGTGGTCTGACAACTGTGTGATGACTCCATAGAAGTTGGATTCAGAGAAAAATCTATAATAAGTGTGCATAGAGGTTTCCTAAGGTGTCCATGCCCACTCCAAACGTGTGAACTACTAACAGGCACAGATTGCATCCAGAATATAAGTGAACATGTATATCTCTACTCACTGACCTTTGGGTAGATGTTGAACTTTTGTTACTTGTTCCTTCAACCTAAGAGCCAACATGTCAGACCAATTACATGGACTTCCTTCACTAGCTAGTTGGTCCAACGCAATCACCCAGCTCCGCGGGAAGGTCTCTGTGCTCTCTTAGTCATATAAGTGGCATGCAAGGATGACCAAGTACTAATATGCCTTCTGTAGTATCTTCATCTTGTAAACCAGACTGGGTGTTGTCCTAAAATTGGATGGCTCTTTCAGCCAACTCTTCAAGATATCTCTGGAGTTTGTATTGTTGCGTGTGCTGAAGGGTTTCTCCATTGTGATCATCGGCTGTGGCAAGTGATACATCTCTTGATAGTCCTTCACCCTAAAGATATCAAGCTCTATCTTGCTGACACTACTCAACATCATCGTCTTATGATCAGTGTGTTAAACAATCCAATGTATCATGTCCACGCATGGAAATGTGGGATACCTAGATGCAATCCGATACAAGCCATATTTCTAGATGTTGACATAGACCCTGTGGTCTTCTAAATATTCCTCAAATGTGCTTGAGAATGTATCGTTGATGTCCTACCATTTCATCTTGATGTCTTTGTCTATGACCAAGTTAGTGTCTTCGTAAATAGGTAGGCCCATAGACACTTGTTCAACCGCATCTCCAGCTTCACTTCCAATGGTGTCCTTTGACCCTACTCCCTTGCAGGCCATTGTACTTGTACTGCTAAGATACAGATGAACACCTGCTATACCTGGAGACATAGTGACACTCATGGCAAGCAATTTATCAGTTGAAAGCCAAAACAAATCTGAGGACTTACATGCAACATACTTGGGTGACTGTGAGTAAAGATTGCGTAATTTTCACTGGGAGGCTGGGAGACTGACAACCAAAACTGTGCAAGGCACAGTCTGGGATGTCAGGAGGCTCACTGACTATTGGAACTCTGTAATGCATGGTCCAGCTTGCCTGCTGACGGCTGAAACTGTGCAATGCGTAGTTTCAGTCAACAAGGGTATGCATGCCTAGAGACTGCATTGCACAGTTTTCTAGGTCAGCAGGGCACTACCTTCCAGAATTGCACAATGCAAGCCTAGAGGTCAGTGCCAGCCAGATTTCCATAGTTTCTATAGGGAGGTCAATGCCTTCACTTCCATAAATGTGCATTTTTGTCTAGGCAATGCAAGGTCCGGGCCAAGGCATCCCAGACTTATCGACAGGCGACTGAAAACATGAAGAGGTTTGAATGCATGGCAAGAATAAATGTAAGCAAGAGTGAATGATCATGCATACAAATAGTGAATGCAAGATTTAGAAAATGGGAATGCATGCATGTGTGTGAAACGAGCTGCAACAACGACGATCGTTAGTGCAAAATAGTGTCATGCATGAGATAGTAGTGAGATGCAAATAAAAGCTGAAACAATGCTTCTACAAGCTAATATACATTAAAATGATAGAAGGTGTTCAACAAAACCAAGAAAATAACATTCATACAAAGAGAAACACAAAAAGGGACAAAAAAGAAATAAATGACATGAAAAGCAGAGTTACCTGGAAACAACTAAGTTGAATGTGTCGAAGACTCGTAGATGTGCTGTGGGATGTCAGAGCTCCAAGATTAATGTGAGGAATGAGATCTATAGCATCAAATAAATAGGTTTGAGGTTTATGATGTGCATGCCACAAATCTAGGAAAATGCAACACTTGGAGGAAAGTTTCTAAAACGATCTTTGCATTTAGCCTCCAACTGCTAAAAATAGATCCCTAAAATTTAGGGATGCTTTTTTCATGTTGCTTTTTACTATTTTGGGAAAAGTAGCCCATGCATGCAAATCAGGATTGCTTAGTCATAGTGGGAACCAGTCAAACTGAAGGCACATGTAGTAGTCTGCAAGTGTGAGAAAGGTATTTGTGCAGTTTCTGGGTTGAGCAGGGCTGGCTCTCCCTTAGGCATTGCGCAATTTCAGGGGTTAGCAGGTCACTACCTCCTAGAATTGCACAATTTCTGGGTTGAAGCCCAGTGTCGAGCTAGATTACACAATTTTCTGAGGGAGGGCTGCCTAGATGGATTGCGTAATTTTGGAACCCAACAGGTAGCCCAACAGGATTGTGTAATTTTTGGAGGGAAGGCTAGTTCCCCTCCAGTATTGCGTAATTTCCTGAGTGAACATCTTAGTGAGACTCTCATGATCCAGGTGGATGTTGGTGGCCACCTGCCTATCCCACTTGGACCCCCACAACTGCCCTTTCAGTTTTTCAGTTTCCTTAATTGTAGCACAACTTACTATTTTTAGTAGTTTTTCGAGTCCTAAACTTCCGGAGCCATTTTTAGGCCCTAAACGATGTTTTTGGGGAAAAATGGGAGCAACAAGGAGTGTTGACTAATGTTGCTCGCTCAAAATTTGTATTCATCAGATAGATCTTTTTAATGAGGTATTGTGCACGTCAAATGGAGATCGTATGCCAAAGTTACGACCCCGAGAAGTTGATGCACCAATTTACCCAAACAGGGCCCATAGTTTGGCGCTTCATCTCATAGGGTTAGGTTTTTGGATGTTTAGGGTTTTCCATTGTTTCTCAACAATAAATAAGCTTTCGAGCCTCATTGTAACACAATTAAGAGGGATGTAGCTGCCACATCTCTCCTCAGAGATAAGCTACCATTGCCCAAGGTAGTTTATTTCCATTTATGCTTGGGAGCATATTTCAGTGTTTTACATTAATGAAATGAAGTATTATTTCTGTTGCATCTCTGTATTTATCGTTATCTCTGTAATTTGTTGAGTTCCTGTTTAAATTTGGATCATAGCAAGCCACTGCAACTCAATTGAAGGCTATGCAATCAACAGTGCAAGACATGTTGCTAGGGATGGTTAGTAGGTGTTGTAGTCACCAACAACCCCCCCCTCTTTTTTTTGGTGTTAGCAACAACACCTAGCAAATGGGGGACCCCTAGTAAAAAATTCATCAAATTCCCCTTGAATATTTTTGTTTTTTTTAGAATCTTATCGCAGCAAAGTAGAGGAAACACTTCTTGTTATAAGCGTATCAAACTACGAAGAAGCGATGCTAAACTCATCGCATCGCATTTATCATGAGCGCTCTTAACAAGAGAGAGACTTAAGAAATCCCCGACGGCCGATGTGTGACCTCGCATATCGCAGCAGCCACATAGAGTAAGACGCAATGACTAATATCCGCGATGTGCGATTTGCGATTTGCGATCTCTAATCCACAATCTGCGATCTGCGATGATCCGATATCGCGGTACCACAATACTGTAATACAAATATGTGATCTGCGATCTATGATGAAGCGCGAAATCTTGCTCAGCACAACATCCAAAGGAAAGTTGTCCTTTAAATCAGAATTAGGCACGCGCCTATAAAAAGGAAATTAATGATCGTACAAATGGCTTCTTTTCGTTTTTCGAAGAGTCAGTTCACTTTGAATGTCATGATTAGACACACGCAACATCTAAAGCTCTCATATCAAACTTTATTTTTCATTTATTCTTTTCCTTTACGCAACTATAAAACAGGAGATAAAATGGAGTAATCTTTCTTTTGCAGGAAACATCTAAGGAAAAGAGGAAAGCGTCGATGTTTAGAGGCCACAGAAGAGACTTCTTCAGAAGCAGGAACCACATATGATAGGACATCTGAAGCTCAGAATTAAAGACACACAAAAGCAGCATGACTACAAAGATACCTGAAGCTTACACGACAGAAAAGCCTGGAATGAAGAGCAAAGGCAGTTTCCAATCCAGAGAATTGCTCGAGAAGTAAAGTCTTCTGACTCATCAAGTCATTCACAAAGACAGAAAACCAAAATAGCAAAAGCAGATCCAGTTCGAGAAAAATTCGAGTTATTACCAAGTATACATTCAGTCGGTGGGAGATTCTCTTAAAATATCTGATAGTTTATCAAAAAGGTGGTGCCGACCCTTGTTACTTCTATTTTTGTAACACGCACAAAGGGAAAGACAACCAACCGACCCCTCTCGGTCGAATGCTGCACACTCACAGCGCTAAGGAGCAAATACAAAAATAGTTCAAAGTTAGATTTAATTTTAGAAATAATTTGCTTTATCAGAGGGACGGTCATTTGAAAACCGGATCCCAAATTTATGTAATCAAGTTAATTAGTTAGCAGTATTTAAACCCTTCTCATGCATTTAGAGAAGGGTCCGGAGATTTGTCAAAAACTCGTCCTCAGAACATGCACTTTTGCACCCTCAGAGGTGGTTTTGATGAATGGATGGATCAAGGTTTATTAATATTTTTGTCTGATATCTGCTACTGATGTTGCACTTCTGTACTCTTAGTGGATGTTAGAACAAGGAGAGATAAATCATTGTTGCTTGAAGCTTATGAGTGGAACCAGTCATAAATGGTACTTTTATCTCTTGACTACTTATGCTTATGTTTTTTTAAGTGATTCATAGTTTCAGTTGTTTATATGTCATTATATGAATGTATGGGTTATCATTTGGCACTTTTGTATGGTGGAGTGGTATTGTTTGTATCTGACATATAAGCAACTTATTATTCAATATGCTACTCATAACTGTTTTGCCTAACTTCTTATGCAAAATAGTTTATCTTTAATGATTTATGTTCTTATGATAGCTGAATGATCTTTATTACCAGTTATTATTTGAAATCTTTTTAGATCGCATAATAGCAAGGAATACACCCCGGGTTAGTTTAGATTAGGTGTATTGTTTCTTATTAGGTTATAATAGCATAGTTTTAGTTTAAAGAGTCTAAATTAGATTTGCTTTTTGAATTTTCCTTAGATTAGCATAGTTCAAGCTCTACACACACACACACACACACCCAAGGTTGGGAAACTGGTCCCGTCATCCCCAGTCGGACCCGCTATACCAAACGGATAAGGAGCTACCAACCAAGGTCCGGACCGAGTGGGTATCCCCCTTGT
>APFE030865156.1:13287-45092 GCA_000404065.3 Pinus taeda | reverse complement strand
AATATTTGCAAATCACAAATTTCTCCGCTTTTCATTTACCATGTAAAACGCTGTAATTTACTTTTTATTTAAAAAAAAAGCGTGTTGCCAATAATCTATTGAGTTTTAAGTATGAACACTTTCTAGACTTAATATATTGATATGAATGGTATTATGGTTTGGTTTTGGTTTTGTTCTTTTAATATCAAATGCGCTGGTATGGGATGGTCATCGTGGTTATTGCCTTCGTCACTAGTGAGCTTTATATATGCTTGACTATCTATAGAGGTTTCTTCCTTTTAATAATTCTATCGGGCCTCTCTTTGTACCTTTTGGGACAATTGCTAGTGTTATCTTCAATGAAAGCATGAGTGAAAGAAAGAAAATATGGATGAGACAAAACCATGCATGGATGCAAAAATGAAATATTTACCTCAATTCCTGTCCCACAAATAGCAAGGCGCTAAAATTTTTTGTTATGGAGAAGTTTCGTAAATGGGTACGAGGAAAAGAGTTGGGTAGAAAGAAGAAGTACTACATTGAGGAATTCAACCTTACATGTAATCTCCAACAAAAGGAGTACATTCGAACTAACATTTCGCGGAGGGCAAAGGTTCTTATTGCTCAATTAAGAGCCAACTCACATCAACTTCGGTGTGAAAAAGGACGGTGCAAAAGGCCTAAAGAAGCTTGGGAAGAACGGGTGTGTACATTTTGTAAGGAGTACACCAAAGATTCTTATTGCTCAATTAAGAACCAACTCACATCAAATTCGGTGTGAAAAAGAATGGTGCAAAAGGCCTAAAGAAGCTTGGGAAGAATGAGTGTGTACATTTTGTAGGTTTGGGGCAGTGGATGCAGAAAATCATTTAATTTTGGGATGTGATGCGTTCAAAAACATCAGAGAAAATTATGGGAATATGTTAGTATTGGTTTCTTGGCATTGTCTTTTCAAGATTCTTCGAAAGTTGGACTAGCTCATCATCAATTTAAATAAGAAAAAGATTAAATTGCAAAAAACAAAAAATAAAGAACTAATAGTCCCATAAATTATTTTTAGTCTTATACATGTTAAAATATAATTTCATTTTATCTTAAATTTATATTTATTTTACATTTATCTAATACAATTACATTTATAATTTATTTTTTATATTTATCAAAACAGATAAAATTACCTTAATAATAAAAATATATAAATAAAAATTTAAAATAATTGTACTCCCAATAAAACAAGAATAAACAAAAGAAGGGCATTATTTGAACAGTCACATCTTTGATGTCTCGAGTCACATAAGCTATCTTTAGCTTCGTTAAAATAATTTAGTTCTTTATTTTTAAAATTAAAAATGTAATAGCAAGTATGTCCATTTTGGCCAACCGAGAAAGAAAGGGCGTGGCTTTTGCCACTTGGCACAAATATATTGCCTTTAAATATGAAATAGAGTCTATTACCAAAAACAGAGTACGCGCTAAATTCTGAAGTTTGGGATGGCCATAGCGACATCTTCTGTGATTTCCATGCGGCCATTTCCCCTTCTACAAAGATCACCCATTGAATTTAAGGGTACTAACAGAAGACTACTTGTAGACGGAGGGCAATGCAAATGTATGTCTGATTCAGTCGGAACAGAACTGAATGCCCAGAATTTAGGAAGCTATCGGCCTGCTGTAATTCTGCCAGTTGAGTTCAATTTCCTAAGCACCTTTTGGATTTCAAGTTATTTAATAATGAGAGCCATATAGGCGAGAATGAAGAGCTGTAAATACAGATTAGAATTAAGAATCTGAATATGCATGGAGCTCTTGCAAATTTACAAAAGGTATTGTAGAAGAATGAGTAGAGCCTTTGTGTTTTTCCCAAAGAAGTTCTACAAAAACCGACCAAACAGTTCTGATAAGCTAAGAGGTAGGCTAAACCGTTAGTTTTAAGTTGAAGCCTTGTTTAAACAGAAACCACCCTTTTAAGCAAATTAATTGAGTGTCAATAATTTATTGAAATAAGATTTAGATTATGGAGGAACCAAATATATAGATATAAACCATAAGATATCACAAACTTATATCAGTAGATAATCATGGAACAAGCAATGAAATATGATAATAACATGGACATAGTAAATACCACTGTTTATTGATTCATGATCCATTGTGACTCACAATCGAATCTGTAGCATAGCAGCTTGGGTTTTTAACCAACTGCACCACTGCTCACTCTTAGCATAAGCCTAGGAAACAACATATATAGCCCGCTACTGTAGAAAACTGAACATATTCAAGCTACAGGCTCAAATGTCAAAGCTGCAAAGTTTGAGCAAAGGACTCCAACCCAAAGCATCATAATTCCTCTTCATTATACTGTGCATCATCTAAATTATCCAACTTGACATCCTCTAAGTTGGACCGAATCTGGTTTTGACTCTTGAGTATTAAAATCAGGATCACAAGTACATTTAGAAATTAGAAGCACTAAGAGCCATAGAACTCAAAGCACGCTCCGGAATAAACTTCTCATCCCCAAAAGTGCCTTTAAATGATCTTTTAAGAGTGATAAAGCCCAAGACATGAACATCTTGTTTTAGTTCTTTAGGTTAGAATGGGAGAGTAGACATTTATTACATGCCAAAATTATGTTGAGTGCTCTGTTGAACAATGTATTAGTACGAATGTAAATACATGAAAATTGTCTTAAGATAGACAAACTGTCTTAGACACATAATCCCTCAATTGAGAGAATATCTTAACCACACACTAGTCTAAGAAGCTAACTAGTTGGAGAATATATCTCAAACCAACTAGATCTGACCACCTGCTATAAACTAGACTCTGTTTGTAGAGATGAACTCTACCTAATCATGACCAATAACAAAAACAACCACAAATGTGATCATGCCTAAGACAAGTAGAGTTATATACTCCAACACACCCCCTTCATCTGTTGAGATCTTCAATGTTTTCCTCTATGTAGCAAATGTCTCACTATGACTTGAAGAACCTCCTCAATAGAAAAGTCCATATTTGGCCTATCCTAATACTATCATCTAGTACCTTGATCATGCACACATCACCAAACTATCAACATCCATACAAAGGAGCAACCATCCATCAGAATGCATGGGTACCTAACCACTGCAACCACTAGTTTACTAGAATGTCTTCGTGTATATGGTTCATTCAACTTTTTGATGAACCCCCTGACTGTAAAACTTTGTGAAAATTTCAACTCTATTGCAACAATTAGAAACTATTATTCTAATTGTAAATTAATTAACAATTTATTAGCCCAAACGAACAACGAATAATTCACAACTGCAATTTTTACCAAATTAAAATATTGCGGAAGATAAACTGAAAACTGATAGCACACACACAAAAAATATAACATCGTTATTTTTGGACAAATGTGCTCAAAAAATGCAATGTGGGAAAAAGCGGTGTAGCAGATGAAGATTTTATTATTATTATGCAGTAGCTGAAATTATTAGTACAATCTATGGATGCCCATCTGACAATCCAATCTGAGAGTAATACTGACAAAAATATTCTAGAAAAAATTTCCCCCTTTTGCAAACCCACTGTGAATTCCTGTAACTGCAAATTCTTGTAATTGCGAATTATTGCAATTACGCGAGAATTCCTATAATTGCGAATTCCTGCAATTATGCATGAATTCTTGTAACCGCAAATTTATGCAATTACATGTGAATTCCTGCGATCGTGCACGAATTCCTATAGTCACGCACGAATTCCTGCAGTGTGGCCCTTTTCCGCATAAATATTCAGCCTTCTCTCTTGACTCTTCCGGAACTGGAAACTCCTCCGGAAATCTGCTACTCTACCCCTCTGACACCTGCTACTCGATCACTGACTCGATTTCACTGTTGAATCACCTGCTACTGGAAAATCGATCTGTCTTGATCATTGAGTATCTGCATCTAGTGTGTTCTCCATTTACCCATCAACCTCCTCTTATAATCTCCAGTTGAGATTCCAATGGTCAATATTAAAACATAATCGATGGTTGAGATCATTTCTGGATCGATCTGTGTGAGTCTCTAGATGATTCACACATTTCTCAATTAATACTGATAATTTAACCCCTTTTCCTAAGTTTAGACTTAGGAAATATTTAAAAATAGGATAATAATCTAATTGAGACACTTCTAGGTGGAATTTCCAGAAACGATTTCTAGGTTATGGAGAACTCCTGTGTTTTAGCCTCTCCACAAAGTTTCAAGAGTAGAACACCTTTGGTGCTACAAAAACTAACACTCCCTCTTAGCGAGGAAGGTGTTCTAGTGTTGCACTACTGCTACAACACCCTATATTTGTATCACCCTTTGTCATGTCGCTGATGTCTGGCCGCTGTGACTGCCTGCCACTGCCCACCAAACACTGCGCAACTTTGATGTTGCATCTGTTGTGAAAATTTCATCTATCACAAAAACTGGAAATTATTTTTCTAATTGTTAATTTTATTTAGCAATTTATTTGTAGTTTGCTACAACAAATACCAAATAATTCACACTATGATTTTCACAAATAAACTGATGCAAAAATAATAGCGTTGGAAACTGAGAAAACGCTAGCTCACACACAATAAAAATGACGATGTTATTTTTGGACAATTGTCCCCGGAAAAAAACCAACTTGGGAAAACCGGTGCAGTAGATGAGGGTTTTTATTATTAAGCAGCAATGAGAAATTCTGAGTACAATAATATGGATGCCAAAATTTGTCTATCCTGTAGAGAAAATACTGGAAAAAATACTAGAGGGAAATTTACCCTCACTCTCGGAATTCCGACTCTTGTCTAGCACTGAAAAGCAAGTCGTCCTATTGGGCCTGCGCAGGCTCTGTGTCACTCTGAAGTTGCCTTCTCTGTGTGTTGCCCGAACTGTCCACTAATTAAGCCGTCCTGCCTGCTACTGGCTGGGAAAACGTCTCTTCGGCACTCTGGGACTCCTTCCCGGCCTCTGGAACTGAAAACGCCTGCCCTCTTTAGCAAATCGAACCGCCTTCTTGAAGCTCTACGTAGCCTCTGCGCAGCCTCCTGGAGAAATCTTGACTTCTCTGCAAATGTACTCGCTGGATTTGGAAAACTTTCTCCAGCCTCATTGTCCCTGCCCCTCACTGTCTCTGCTTCCTTACTGAAGCTCGAACTCTCCAACAACTAGCTGCTGCTACTCTAGAAAATCAAATTCTCCAAGTGACTCTGATGTCTTCTCCATCACCACATCGATCCCTTCTTATATCTTCCTATTGGGACTCCAATGGCTAAGATTAAATCTTAATCGATAGCTCATATCATTTCTGGATCGATCTGTGTGAGTTTCTAGACTATTCTCACCTTGACTTAATTAATTATGATTAATTAACTAGTTTTCCTAGGTTTAGACTTAGGAAACATTAAAAAATTGGTTAATAATATAATTAAGTCATCTCTAGGTGGAATTTCCAAAAACGATTTCTGGGTTTTGGAGATCTCATGTATTTTAGCCTTTCCACCACATTTTGTGGCTAGAACACATCTAATGCTACTGAAACTAGCATTTGTGCTACTGTCGACTCTGCTATGTTGTTGTCAACTCTGCATCTGCACTGCAACTCCCTCTCATCTGTTGTTGCTGCAAGTGCAACTACTGCAATTGAGAAGCATCAAGATACTAAATCCATTGTGCCTTTGTGCTGCATCTATCTCCTGAGCATCTGATTGCTACTAGCCTCTGCACTGTCTACTGGGGAATTTGCGCTGTTGTTGACTTTGCAACTGAGCCTCTCGCTCTGCTGTCAACACTGCATTGCGCTCCTCAACACCTGATTGCAACTAGTTTGTTACTCTGGAATCTGATTGCATCATTGACACTGATCCATCCTCCCACTGAATACTGTGGGCCCCTGTAGCAAGGTAATGATCCATGAGGAGGACACCTCAATGGAACCTGCCCAAACCTCTGCAACTCTGGGATTATAACTCCATATCGCCCCACTTCTCTCTTGGAGGTATAACTGCATACATGTTGAACTCTGATCTAATCATATTGTCGTTGCTACTGCTCTTCTAATGCTTCCACACTATTGCTGCAACAACTGCAATAATGAGTTTGATCTTCCCAGATCCAGAAGTACTGGCTTCCATAGGGCTTCTCCCTTTGAAACTAGACTCCCTCTGAGCCTTGATCTCCCTATGGGAAATCTCTATGCTCCCTCCTGGCAACTCACATTGTCCTCCTGCACTGGAACTGTGAAATTTTTATCTATTACAACAACTAGAAATTATTCTTCTAATTGAAAACTTAGTAATGCAGTTTATTTGCTATGGCAAACAAAGAATAAAATCACAACTGCAATTTTCACCATAAAAAATATTGAGGAAAATAAAATACTGAAAATTGAGAAATTCTAGCACACATAAGAATTTTGACACAGTTATTTTTGGACAATTGTCCCCGGAAAACCCAATGTGGGAAAACCGATGCAACAAATGAGGGTTTTATTATTATTCTTTAGCAGCAATTTCGAGTACAATAATTTAGATGCCCAACTGGTGATCTAATCTGAAGAAAAAAATATTGGAAAAATTATTGTGAGAATTTTCTCTCACCCCACAACTATTTTTTGCCTTTGAAATTGTCTCCCTAGCCTCTGCGCAGAGCCTCCTGCATCACCCTCTGCGCAAAGCTTATGCTGGCCCTATGAGAATTTCGACCTTCCTTCCTTTGCCTCTTCCAGGGATTGGAAACCTTCCTCTCGAAATGCTGCTGCTCTCCTCTTCCACCTGCTACTCACCCTTTGGCTCTATCTTCTTTGCTGAGCTACCGCTACTAAGAAAATCAAACTGTCGGGGCAACTAAGTATTTGCCTTGGTGTATTCTCCATCAACACATCAATCCCTTCTTATATCTTCATGTTGGGACTCCAATGGCCAAGATTAAATATTAATCAATTGTTCAGATCGTTTCTGGATCGATCCTTGTGAGTTTCTAGATGATTATCACCTTATCTCAATAATATTGATTAATTAACCATATTCTCTAGGTTTAGACTTATGAAATATTTAAAAAATGGTTAATAATTTAATTGAGACACTTCTTGGTGGAATTTCCAGAAACGATTTTTGGGTTTTGGAGATCTCATGTATTCTATCCTCTCCACCAAATTTCGTGGCTAGAGCACATTCGATGCTACAAAAACTAGCACTCCCTCTTAGCGAGGAATATGTTTTAGTGTTGCACACTCTGTCCCAACACCATGTCTTTGTATCATCTCTTGTCATGTTGCTGATGTTTGGCTGTTGCTGCCCACCAACAGCTGCGCAACTCTGATATACGTTGCATTTGTGCTGCTGTTGACTGTGCTATACTGCTGCAAACACTGCATCTGGACTGCAACTCCCTCTCATTTGTTGCTGCTGCAACTGCAACATCTGTCACTGAAAATCTCTCCTTGCTACTGGAATGGGTTACCACAATATTAAAGGCGTTTAGATGTTCTGTCAGTGAGTCTCCATCTTTCATCCTCAGGTTATACAACTTTTTTTTGTAGGAACAATTTGTTCACCAGAGACTTAGATTGGTACAAAGTCCCTAACTTGACCCACAAATCCTTCGTCGTAGCTTCCCTTGTTACGTTCAACAATATTGAATCTAAGATACACAACCATATTGTTCTCTTTGTCGTTGGTTTAGATCCCGGATCTACCGCGATCCACTGATCTTTATCCACCAACATATCCTCCATCTTGAGCTTCCACAACTCAAAACTCTGACCATTAAATTTATCAATCCTTACCTTTCCACTGTTCGCCATCTTCTCTCACCACAAGAATCGGTCCCGCAGACCTCCCACTGAACAGGGTCTACCACAGGCCCGAGCAAAACCCCTTAGCAGCAAAGGCGTCCCCTTGAAGCCAAAACAACTTTGATACCAAATGTAGGTTTTAACTCTGTACAACAATTACCTGCAAACGAATTCTTAAAACAAAAAATATACAATGGCAAAAACATAAAACAAATACACAGAGATTTCCCCTGGATCCCAAAACTGGGACTACCAGATTGATTTTTCATTATATTCCTTTCCATGTTACAATACATATATATACATGCGGAAGCATTCATAAACCCCAATACATTAATCCCGGATTAGAAAATACTCGTAGTTCCCTTGACTAGATCTACAAAATACCATGGGCAGAAAATCATCATGCCCAAAACTATGTGCAAAACCCATGCACAAAACCATAGGTAGGTCCACCCACCTAATATAGGGTCCAAAATTTTTTTCCCAGGGTGTTGCCTCGGACCCTGTGCAGGGGGGCTACCGCCCCCTTGTAAACCCCCCAACAAGGAGGGCGACACTGTGACCCCCCTATTGTGCCTGGCACAACGAACAGGGAGGTTTATCGCCCCCCCTCCCCGCGCGTGCAACTAGTCGTGGAAAGAATATAACACACACCCGACATGATATATGCTACACCTATGTTGTTGCTGACCCTGCTACCTGTTACCGCTCAAACTAGCTAGGGGCAAAAAAGGGACTCCTAAAGGGACAACTACTAGATCAAAGAGCAGTGATAGAGGCTTAGCCCACTATCACCTCAGTTAAGATTCCCTATTCTTTACGGACTTTAATTGATGGGAGGGTACTCGTTATGTAGAAGGTCGCTTGTGATGGATGAATCAACCAATGGATATGAAGCAACCCTAACAATCCTTTTCCTAGAAGGGTTTTAAGAATAGAGATTACTTGTTTGTTAAGCAAAGTACAAGAGTTATAGGATGAGGAGATGATGATTTGAGGGTTAGGTTAGAGGAATATGCCTTATGAAGGAGTTTCCCAATCCTGGAATCCTTATTGGACTTGACTTCCCGAATGGTTCTTGAATATTTGACTTTTCAAAGATGTGGGACCACATTAAAGAAGTCCCTAATAGATGTTACTGCGTTATTGTAGACAAGTTATTCAAGTCATCAGGGACACATGACAAAGGGATATGCATGTCTCTTTAGGTCTTACAACAAGATGCCCTTTTCATGTTATGTACATAGATACAGGTACATTACATACTCCATCCCATGGAGACATTAGGTACATAATTCTTCAAGGACCAATACATTAAATCAAAGCATGACATATAGACTTGCTAACACATACAATGTGTGACTCACATTACAATATGGTCTTGAATATGTTATATTCGAAACAACTCACACAATTTTACCTTATTTGTCCACCATCTTCTGATTTTCATTGCTGCAACAACCAATTTTCTCTGCTGTTATAACGCTTTCATAGGAACTGTCACCTGCTTCTCTTGGACCAAGCTCCAAAGAACTCACAATCTTGGGTCCTCCCCTAAGAGAGTTAAGCCTAGTCCTGCTTTGATAGCATGTTTGAATGGGAGAGTAGACACTTATTACACACGTGTTGAACACTCTATTAAACAATGTAATAGTATGAATATAAATACATGAAAGTTGTCTTAAAATAGACCAGCTATTTGAGACACATAATCACTAAGTTGAGAGAATATCTCAGCCATATACTAGTCTAGGAAGCTAATTAGTTGGAGAATATATCTCAAACCAGTTAGATCTAACCACGTCCTGGGAACTAGTAGTAGATTCTCAACGTAGAGATGAACTCTACCTAATCATGACCAATAATAAAAGCAACCACAAATATGATCATACTTAAAACAAGTAGGAGTTACATACTCTAACATAGATTTCACATCCCACAACTTTTGAGGTCATTTTGATGCATCAAATATATGAAACTTTTCCACTATTAAGACTCATGTGTCCCCAAGTAATAGAAACGGGAAATTGGAAATAACGGGAATCAGAATTATAGAAACGGGTATGACAAGTTTCCAAGAGTATTGAAAACTTTGGGGTAGTCTACGTAGACAACCACATGAAACGGGGAAACACTGGAAAATGGTTTGTTCAAGCAAAATCTTCTTTAAAAACCTTCTTATGGTGCTCTTCTTTTTGCTGTTCTGCTACTCTTTTTTGAAAAATCAGAGCTCACAAGAGGGTTTCTTTTTATTTCCAATGACTTTTATTTTACATGTTAGTACTAGAGGGCACTTTTAGGGTTAGTGTAGAGACATTTTACTCCAGTTTTGGAGTTTTAGTAAAAAAATGCTAAAAAATGCTGGCAATTTCATGAAATGATCGGGCAATTGCCACAGATGTTTTTGGAAACAGCTGAGCAATTTCTAACTATCACTTGGCACTGCTTAGTTTCCAAAACAGGTTTTAGTGACTGGAAAAGTTTCAAAATCTGGAGAAGGGTTTCCAGGTGGCTGGAAAATGTTGCATAATTCATTGCTGGAAACACAAGCACAACATAGAGAGAGTAATGGTCATAATTGTACTGAAAGGTGCATTCTATAGCCTGGTGTGAGGGAGATGTGTAGTGTAACGTAACACTGACATGGCATAGGTTAGTAATTAAAAAAAAAAAAAAATCACGAACAATAAAATATAAAAATAATAACATTAACATAGGCTTCGTATCTTCATACTAAGCAAACAAATATTTATTATAAAATAATAACATGAACAAAAGTGAAATAAATTATAATACCAGTAGAAATCAATTTTTCTTTTGTAACTAGGCTGAGTCTAGGCCATGGCCAGCCCGTTTATTGGATGGAAGAACAATTTACCCATAGTGGTATGCTATCACCAGGATTATGTGAAGCTTGTGAGCTTGGACACCCCTTAGGATAGTTAAATTTTTTATCTATAAAGCTTCGACACTCTAAAAAATGTTTGCACTTCTAAAGATTTGATTCCTCTTCACACTTGATAGATCTAGGATTAAGATGGATCTACATTGTTAGTATTAGCATGGATGCATGTCCACTAGAGTAACAATGTGTTTGTGATAACCAAGTCAGGCATTGTTCGCATAGTGGAAGTTCACCACATCAATGGGCAAGGCTATATCTGATCTGAGTGCCTAGGTGGGCTCAGGGGACAAGCAAGTATTCCATGGAATTCCTTGGTTATGTTGTGTGGATTAGGGTAACAATTATTCAGTAGATCAAAATATAGTGCTAGATCGAAACAAAACATTCAATAGATGATGTAGACACTGATTCATCAAAGATTATCAATGTATAATGCAATGCTGTATATGGACAAATATGTGTGGAGCATATTACCAAAAATCTGGCAAATGACTATCATAGTGTTTTTTAAAAAAGAGCGATTATTTTCTCAGTTTTTTCTTGAAGTGATGGATCCATGTTTTGCAGGGCTTGGGTAACAATTCCGGCGACTATCAGCAGTTGTCGTCTTCTTTGGAAGCAAGAGGTGTCAGTTCTGTTGTTGCCAAAGTTTCCCGACCTGATTGGTTGCGAAATGCAGCTGGTCTATTAGATGGAAATTACTGGAAAGGAACACTTTGCCCAAGACCAGTCCTTGACTGGTATGCACTTCACATTTCTCTCTGTATTTTTTGTACTCTATCTTATTGGCTCCTACCTTCTGTCGTTTCTATCTTCTTGAGAATTATTGAAGTCAACCTTTATAATCCTGGGTTGTACTTGTAGTAGTTGGCCAGTATATATCTGATTGCAAATTATTCTTGATTCAAAGGTATCTTGAAAGAATTGAAAAGGCAGTTTCTGAAGCAAGTCTTCTAGCGAATGGTAAGTCTACAAATCTTCTGAAATTATCATTTTGAACGAATAAATTCAGAGGCATGATTTCTACTTTAAAGAAATGCTTAATGAGGGCCAACAATAAATTCCTTTCTGCAATAGAGAAGTGAAACATTAAGTACCTTTCCCAAGAATAATTTCTAGGGAGTTTGTACAAGAAGCAACCCGTCCAAGGGATAAATGCTCAATGGAAAATATGCCTTTACTCCCGAGTCCTAATATAAAACAGTGAGCATATGGGAATGCCTGGAAAAGCACTACATCATGTATAAGACATTATACATGCACAACGACTATTTCCCTATAGAGAAGGGACCCTTTGTAGGAAAAAGAGCACCACCCTCCCCTGTCAGGTACAATACTTACGTCTTGTGTGCTTCTAACAGGAAATTCAACTAATCCCTACAGTCCTAATATGAAATACCTAATTTGTGCAACCATTTATGTGCTTCATAAAATATGCTTATAGCTTATCACATTTGTTCTCCCAACATTAAACCTCTCCATAAGAAATATCCAATGGGGATTGATAGAAATAGCGATTTATGAGGAAAACTTTCTGATCAGGAAAACTTCTGTAAGAAAAGAAATAGCATTGTGTATCCTAAATGTGCTGAAGAATAGTCTGCAATCACAGTAAAGAAAGGACATTTATGTAGGAAAAATAGGTCAACATAAGTGCATATGTATGCCACAGAACAACACTGGACATGGCTGACTTCAATCCACTTTAGTACAGGTTACATGTAGTGGCTTAATTGAGCATATTTGGAGGACCATGATATTGATAATTGAGCACATAATCACCCTAACTTTTACATACATGGTCACATGACTCTCCATTATTGCATACTTATTTGTCTTGAGAACGAGGGATGAGAATGAGCCACAATTATTGGACCTGTTGCCGCAAAATCTAGTAGGCCTTGGAGAGGGGTACCCTACAAGGATATCACTAGACTAAATGACAATAATGGGTTGATGGTCCATTTTCATCACAACCAAAACCCCCTGCTCTTTATGGATTTTCACCAATGGGAGGAGTCCCGGAATGTATATAGGTCACCTAATCAATATTCTAAGCTTAAAGGTGCAAGGTGACAAAGAGGCCTCCAAGGGAAAGATACAATTTAGGCACAAGGCTCCAAGAGGAGGCAATTCACTTTCCTTGAGACAGGCCAAATTAGGGCAACACAAGACCTAGGGTTTGATTGATAAGTTGAGAGATAGAATGACCGAAGGTCTAGGTGCAAAGAAAAGGTTTCCCACAATGTATTCCAACAAGGTTAAGGCACATGAAACTCTCAAGAAGCCCCCGAGTTGAAGTTGTGACCAAACTAGGGCAAACAACTAGGGAAAGGGAAATTATGGATGAAAATGGAATGAATTCCCACCAAAGGGGAATGATTTTGTGGCAACCACTCAACCCTCGATGTTTAGATTTTCAAAGACCCAAAATTCCCTTTCCTTGTCAGTTTGCACTAAGCCTTAATTAGCTGGTTGGTTTTAAGAGGTTCAAATTTGGTAAGAGAGAGTGTAAAATTTGTGGGTAAAATTGACTTGATCACCAACAAAGGATGGATAGTGCCTTGTCCTAAGGTTGATGGAGTCTATGGATTCTTTAGGTTGGCTAAAACTTGTAGGAGTAAGGATATTTTGATCTCTTGGCATAAAAAGCTTAAGTATTACCTTTGTGAGGGATCAAAATTCACCTCGGAGAGCTTGTAAGATCACTAAGCGGATTTCCATTCACATATCATACAATGAGTAGTGCATGCAATAATATGAGCTACCTACCATAAAATTGATATTCAATAAAATTAGGGCACAATATTTAACCTAGATCACCAATTTATTCCAGACATTAGACATTAAATATTTTTTTTTCAATATTAAGGCATTTCCAAGTGTATAATTCTGAAGAATCATTAAATTTAGTGCAAAGTGGCAGAATTCTCTGGGTGTAGGAGGTGTGTCTAAGAGGCTAAGGAACATGAGATCTCCAAAACCTAGAAAAGGTTCCATGAGAATTGCCTTAGAAACACCTCAATTAGATTAATTAGCCTACAATTAAAATATTTCGTAAGTCCAACTTAGGAAAAGTGGTTAATTAAATTAGATTAATTGAGGGAGGTCAATTTTTCTCTAGAGACTTCTAGAAAAGTTAATTGATGGAGTCAAGAATCAAGATGATCATAGCCATTGATTGAGATGCGATCATGGTTGTTGGTTGCCCAACAGAAAATTATAAGAGTAGGGTTGATGGGGTTGAAGAAAAATACAGTTGAGACACAGAGTTGAGCAGTTCGACTACCTAGTTGCAGTTATTCAACAAGGGCGTAGTTGAAGCTAGGGAGAGAGTTAGTAGCAAGGTTTCAATAGAGATTTGGGAGCAGGATTTCGGAGGAGATTTCCTTAGTATTTCCAGTGTTCGAGTGACAGGAAGAGGAGGTCAAAATTATCTACAGAAGAAGGTCGATTTAGCAGTGCGAGTTAGCCAGTATGAGTTGTAGGAGAGACTGCGTTTCAGTTTCCAATTGTTGGAACGTGGATCTATTGCCCGGAGGCAAAGTGTGGGTCTCGTAGCTGTTGGAGGCAGTTTTACTTGTAGGGAGGTTTTCCTAGAGGCTGTACAAATTTCCCAGGACTAGTAGTGCGAATAGGCAGAGGAAGTGCGAATTGGTTGGGAGAGGCTAGATCAAGTGGCAGAGGGAAACAATGAGTCTCCATTTTTTTTGGCTATGGAGATTAGTATTTTCTAGAGTTTTGGCATTCTACGACAACTAGTTGTAATTCTCAAATTGCTGAATAATAATAATAAAACCCTTATCTTCTGCATTGGTTTTTCCTTCGGGGTTTTTCTAGGGACATTTATCTAAAAATAATGGTGTTAAAATTATTGTGTATGTGTGCATATTTCTCAGTTCCAGTATTTTACTTTCCGCAATGTTTTTATTTGTGAAGGTTGCAGTTGTGATTTATTTAATATCTGTCGAAAATAAATTTACAGGAGACAAATAAACTGCATAAGTTAGGAGAATAATATCAAGTAGTTGCAATCGTGGAAATTTCACTTCGTATCAGAGCAAATCAGATCAGAGAGGCTCTAGAGCGAGGTTTGTGCAGCTTAGAGGGAGATCTGAAGCACTGAAAACCAAATCTACGCAGGCCAACCAGGCAGTGCGAATTGTAGAGACAACAATTTGATTTCCAGTCCAGGGAAGTTGTTTAGAGGAAAGTGTGAGTTGTCTCAGTGAGAACAATAAGAAGTGAGGTAGCCAGAAAGGGTTTCCAGAGGCATATCAAATTTCACAGAGCTAATCTAGCATAGAGGGTTTGCAACAGTAGATTAGCGTAGGGCAAGGAAGAGATAATACACAAGAGTTTCAAAACCTAGTTTATTCATTTCTCTAATATTCTCAAAGTTAGAGAAGGTCGAATTCATTCTGCATAGAAAGGGTCGAAGCAAGCAGTACAAATAGCCAGTTTTCCCAGTTTGCAAATGTGGAATAGTAATTCAATTTCCAGTGGTTGGAAGGTCTTCCGGAGGAGGTGCAAGTAGCTTCATAGGACAAAGGGAGGTAGTATATTCGCTAGAGCGAATTTCCGGAAGAATTTCTCAGTTGCCAGTGTGAGTTGGAGGATCTAGTGCGAGTTGCAAGTAGCGGGTGCGAGTCTGTAGAAGGAGGCCGAGTTGTTTTTTGCAGAGGAAATGAAGTGTTTCCAAAGTGATTTGCTAGTTGGGGGAGTGAGGTAATTTTCTCCAGTTATTTGAGTTCGCAAATTTTCTGGGGATGGTTGCAGTAGGATTGAGAGATCAGTGCAGGTTGGATGGAGCCTCCAAATTTGGTATCTGGAAGGCCAGGTTGTTGTTACTATTAGACGAGCATGGTATGGAGTTTGCTATAGCAGTAATAGTTGTACCAACAGATCCCATCCAATTTCATGAATACAGGAGGGATAATGCCAGGGCTAAGAGGATGATCCTCGACGGAGTACAAGATCATATTGTTCCACACATCGCAAAAAAGGGGACAGCGAAGGAGATGTGGGATGCCAAAGTCAAGATGTACCAGGATCCTTCAGAGAACCGGAAGATGATTCTCAAGATGTTAACAGTGCTGGACCCGCCAGCATGTCAGGGGATCTCCCCGGTAATAAGTCCCAATTAGACCTCAGACCGTTTGGTGTAGGAGTCCCAGCAGTGGATCATACGGTAATGCCTTGACCGCGATTTTGCACAAAGGCAAGTAAGATAACTCTGTTGGTAGCAAGGGTGTGATAGCTACAATAAGACAAGGAAGGTGCATGATCGGTTCTAACACACGGAGAGTTGGGTGAGTGCGCCCCTTGGAAACCTGTAATAGTACGCGGCTTGGAAGGGAACACACGAGTGAAGATGCATCACAAGCTGGAAAGCAAATTAGCGAGCAATCCAAAGTGATGGTTAAACCAACAACACATTTCAGAAAGATTCATACATACTTATACAGAATAGTCCGTACATGCATGCGTAAGCAAACAAATACATATATTATTTAGAGTAAACCAGATAGCATAGAATACAATACAACATATACATGAAACATGCTGGCTCTATTATATTGAGAAGTGTAAGTTCCAGTCATACAATACATCCATGTCCAACCACTAGTTCCGATAGCGGAACATTACAGCCACAACTTCCTGCTCCTCCAAAGAGATGTACTAACTCTGCGCAGTGGAGAAGCCAAGGCTCGTTACAATGCTGTCCAAGCTTTCGCTAACATATCCTATCAAAGCGTAGCTGACCAAAAGCCTTTACAATGAGTTATGAGGTTCTATTTATAGCAAAGGGTGGGGTGACCCTTGAAATTCCCCTTTGTGACAGTTCATCTACCCTCATAACTCTTCATCTACTCTATGACTGTTACATCCAACTATTGACAGTTGAACTTCCACTTGACAAGACGTTACATTACAATTCACATGTGCCCATGTGAGACAAAATGGCTTGAGCAAGCCATGCAAGGCATCACTGGCACTCGGTTCGTTGTGGTGAGACCAACTCTTTGACATGCTTGTGATAGTCAAGGTGGTGAGGTGATGCCAAGCTTGGTCATCCGTGATGGTGTGCATGTGTTCCATGGTGACATCTTGTTGAAGCGAACTTTTGCCTCCGTTGCATTCGGGTGCATTGGTATGGCTCCTCCGTCCAACTCGTCCGATAGCATGCACATGGTCTTCTGGGTGCCGCTGAACCGGCAACACAATGATGCATAGTGTCCATGCTGATCTTCAAGTGTGTGCTGGTGGTCATGCACATCAACTTGTCGAAGTACATGTTCAGCTCCAGTCGGACTTGATTCTTGTCTTCGCCTCAGTGAGTGTGCCGAATGGGTGGGTTCACATGCATACACACAATGACATGCATGTTGCTACATTCCCTTGCATGCGATTGACAACACTGCTCACCTTACCTGCTTCGTGCCAGCTGCTGGGATGGATCTATAACTAGTACGAGCACAGTTTCATCCATGAGTGCATGTTGCGCCCCTTGCTATACCTGACCTGCCGCAACTCATTCTCTCATCTGTGCAGCTCCTATTCTTCCTTGAGTTGTTGCTTGAGCACATGCAATTCCTCCTCTGTTCCGTTCTCTGGCTTCACGTGACCTTCATGTCGTGCCGTCACCTCATAGCCTAAGTCTCCAAAGTTGCTTTCACTATAAGTAGATCTTCTTCGGCTTGCAACTTTGTTTCACCTCTGTGTTGTCAACAACCTTCCTCTTGCATTTGTTGCATCCAGTATGCTGCCTTCAACTGCTGTTCATGGTGTTGCTTGCTGTGATGTTGCTACCGTCATATCTTGATGTACTTGTCTATGAACAACTTGATGTCTTTGTGGGTAGGCAAGTTCATAGACACTTGATTGACTGCATCCCAAAAGTGTGTTCTGAACGATGTCTTCGACTCTGCTCGCCTGGAAACCATTGTACCTGTGTTGCTGAGAGCCAGATGAACACCTATGATACTTGGAGACATGGCAACACTCATCGCAAGCAATCTATTAGTCGAAAACCAAAATGAACTTGAGAACTGACTTGCAACATACTTGTGTGACTGATCATGAAGGTTGTACAATTTCCGCCGGGAGGTTGAGAGACTGACTGCCAAGACTGTGCAAGGCACAGTTGGGCTGATTGGTTGCTGGAACTGCGCAATGCACAGTCCAACTTGGCTACTGACTGCTAGAATTGTGCAATGCGCAATCTCAACCGGCAATGGTTGCAGGCTCAGTGACTGCATTGCGCAATTTTTAGGGCCAACAGTCACTGTCCCTCAGAATTGCACAATGAAAGACTGGAGGATAGTCATTTGGAAGAAATGTGCATTTCTTGAGAGGAAGATAGAGCCTTCCCTCTCAGGATTGCGTAATGTTGTCTTGGTGAGGCAGAGTTCGGGCCAAGGCTTCCTGGCCCTGCCGACGGGCAATTGAAAGCGAATGTGAATGTGAATGCATGGCGATACTGAGTGTAAACCTAAGTGAATGATTGTGCATGCATACGGTGAATGACAGATTTAGAAAACGGAACAACATGCATGTGGGTGAGGCGAGTCACTGAATCGGCGGCCGTTTGTGAAAAACAATTTCATGCATGCGACAGCAATGAGATGTTGACGAAAACTGAAACGGTGCTAGTACAAGATAGCATGTATCAAAACGACAGCAAGCGCTCATTGAAATCAAGTAGAAAACATTCATACGAAGCGAAACACAAAAAGCACCAGAAATGCAACACAAGAGATGGAAGGCGGGCTTACCCCAAAACAACTGAGTTGAATGTGCCCATGACTCCTAGATGCGATATGGGATGTCAGAGCTACAAGGTTGATGTGAGGAATGAGCTCTGCAGCGTCTGGTTCATGAGTTTTGATAAAATTGAAGATGTGATGCGCATGCCACAAATCTATGAAGAGCGACACTTGGTGGGAGGTTTCCGAAATGATCCTTGCATGCAACCTCCAGCTGCTAAAAGTAGACCCCTGAATCAAGGGATGCCTTTGCATGTTGCCTTGGGGGAAGCATCCCATGCATGCAAATCGTTTTTGCTCGGTCCCGGAGGGAACCGGTCAACTCAGCTGCACATGCAAGAGGCTGCTCAACTGCTGGGAGAAAATGCGCATTTCTGGATGGGAGCTGGGGTGACTGCCCAGCAAATTTGCGCAATTTCTGGCCAGAGCAACTGATTGCTGCCCAGGATTGCGCAATTCCTGGGCTGAGCAGCCTTGCTGGGAAGAATTGCACAATTTTCTGGATGAAGCCTAACTGGCAGAATTGCGCAATTCTGGAGCCCAAAAAGCTTGTTACAAGTCTATTTGGGTACATCACTCCCATCATTCAGATCAATACTTTTAGGCTCATCAAACCCTAATTCAGTTGCTACATGCCCTAGACAAGTCATCACCTTGAATGCCATCTTTCCTGAGAGTTTCTTGGCCTGAAGACATCCTGAAATGACTCCTTGAGGGACTAGCGCAACCTTGGTCAGGGGTAAGTGCACTACAGAGCACTTAGGCCCACTTTGACCCGCACTAGGCGAGATTGAGCGAAATCTTCATAAGGTTCTGGGAATATTCTTCCATTCTAGACTATTCTAGAAGATTCCCACTTCTTATCCTCTCCTATGAGCTCGAAATTGGATAGGGAATGAATCAAATAACCTCATATCCTCTCATCCCTTCCTCCATGGAAACTAACTCCCAAATTGGAAAGCCATTCAATGCCCAATTTATGAGAAAACCACCTCCATTTCCCTATAAATTGAGCACTCGTCATAGTGATCAGGGGCTGGACTCTAAGAATTTGTAAGGAGATACTGTTGGTGTGAGGTTTGAGATTGTAAGCAAGTATTGTTATGCTGCTGGAGTGTTGTGATTTTGGTGTGATGAAGGATGGAACTCAAGCTGGATGAGTGACATGGGATCAAACTTCTTGGTTGTAACTCTTCCTTCTACTTAATAAAGTTGTTTACACCTTTTCCCATATTCTTGTCTTTATGTATGATGATTATATGTGTAAATGCTTTCGATTCCATTTGCTTATAATAGATAGATCTCTTGCTTTGATTGGTTTTTGTCCTCTGTTTATGATTGCAGGTACTTATCGAGCGGATTCAGTTCGAGAAGGAGCGACGAGAGCTATTCAAAGGAGACAAAGGGAAGTGAAAGATAACAAGTAGGTCCCTTGTCTTATTTATCTTCTATAGAAAAAGGTTAAACTCTTTAAATCTGTTGTTCTAGGTGTAGCTACCGACCTAGGGAAATTGTATTTATTTGTAGATGCAAAATTCCACATAACAAGGCTGCTAGACCAAATTGCGCAATTTCTTGAGGGAGCTACTCAGCTTGCAGCTGGACCAAGTTCGGAAGAACAACCTGTGAGGGGAATGCAACAAACTCTGATGGACAGGCTATCATTCTGCAAGAAAACACCGAAGCTTGAGTACTTGACGAAGCAAGACACGCTGCTGTGAAAGGTAGGTAGGGAGGCTCCAAAACGAAACTAAGGCAAAATTTTGGAGGGTGGTTGTAGCCGCTACAACACTTGGCAACACACTAGTAGAACTCCATCTCTCCGAATGGACCTTGTTCATTAAAAGCAAGTCTAACACCTCCGGAAGTATTGTTCATTTCTCAGTTCGTCTTGGTTTCACACTAGCTCGATTGTAAGATGTAGAATCTGCCAAGCCCTTGGTCGATTGACACACATTCCAAGCCAAGGCAACATAGTTGTTTCGATTGGGGTTGAGGGGTATATTGGTGCACAAGCAATATAATCGTCAGAGTCTTAGTTTCGTCTCTGGTGTTGCTCCGCTGCTAGCAGGCCTGGACAGTACCCCGGCGGAGTCACATAGGTACACAAGCATGGCTCCACTGCTAGCGACCTTGGTCAGTACTCCAGCGGAGTTACTTGCATCACCTCTTTGCGCAGGAAGCCTTTCTCTTCTTTCGCCTTATTCATTTTTCATTTTGAATTTTTTCACTTTTCATTTTTTTTATTCTCATTTTTTCATAACTATGCATAGCACTTATTCATTTCAGAGGCAGAAGAGGTATCCTGACTTATTGAGAGCAGGAGAGGTTTTTCCAGCAGAGAAGTAGTTTATTATATCTCTAACATGCCTGTTAAGTTTTCCCCCTCACCTTACTCTACTTGACTGAGCTGACAAGGGTTAACCCAAAAACAATCGACTAGAGAAGGTGACACTATTTAGCGCGCAAGCATTGTGTTTTCAACAAGGTTCACTTCGAACAGTATGTATTTTCCATTGACGTATCATGGACTAAGAGTAACAAGTTCTTCATACAGAGGCAGGATGATAGATAACCAAGTAGTGATAGCTGTACAAGGCCTCTTGTACTTCACCCAGCTTGTTTCAAGAGTCATACACGGTTTCATGCGAAACTAACCTATGAACGAAAAAGAGAACAAACAAACAACAAAGCAAAGAAAGAGCAGAAGCAAAAACAAAAGTAAAGCTAGTAAGCAAACAAGCAAGCAAACAAACAAACAAACAAAGCAAATAAGCAAACAAGCATGCAAGTAAACCAACTGAAAGCAAACACTACTCCTACTCCTAGACTAACGGTGCATGGGCCTGATCACGTGAAGTGATATTTCCAATGCAGCCACCGGTGCATTGGTTGACCCATGTTAGTGAAGGCTTGGTCCGCGAGCAACCCAGCTGTGTGAACCAGAAAGCGAGAAAGGTATAACAATGTAGACAAACACATTTCGTGTTTCAAAGTGCCCATAGGACATAAGTGAGTGTAAATACATGACGAGCAGTCCGTGGACTTATCATGGTGTTGTGCGACACTGCGTGCATCTGTGAAGCATACAGACATTCTTGACTGTGACATGCAAGCAAACGAAAGAAACAAAGACAACTTGCATCGTGCACACGTGCTTGCGATGTAAGATTCCTCCAATGCATGAGTGATGGGATCGTGTACTTCGAGTGGAGGAAGTATGATCTATGTGTGGGATCGATCTTCAATGCATACAAATGAGTGATGAGGAGCATTGGGTGATTGAACAATTTCCTGATCGGAAGTAAAACTAACCCCAAGAGAGCGAGGGCCTGACATAACCATCAGCTCGGGCTGAAGTGCCTCGACAGTCTTGGGTGTTTCAACTTCATCGTCAGATAGATCATCATAAATAGATGGCTTGGAAAAATCAACTGCGATAGAAACATGATCGTGATCGAATATGGGAGTAAATGGATCACGACAACCATGATAAAAAATCAATGATTTCATCGGCATCCTCATGATCTGATGAATCAAACAAAGGGGTAGATGAGAAGCAAACAAATCCATCCTTTGTGTTTCCGGAAAAGGAAGATGAAAGTACAAGTGGATCTTCAAAGAATAACTCATCCTCTTCATTGTCAAATGATGGACTGACATCTGGTGTGTCCTGCAAGTGATCAACAATTGGTGCATCCGTGGATGAAGATACACATGTGAAATCATGGATGGTAGGTTCACCAAAATGTCAGGAAAGAACAGAGGAGGCTCAGATTGAAGGGAGTCATCTTTCGTCAAGTGCTAGTGCTCAAGCTCCCAGTAATACTCTTCATGGATGATAGTGCATGTTGGTTGTGCAACGCCAACTCCGTCAGTGGCTTGTTCCTCGTTCACAACAAGTGTAGAGTCCGGAATGGAAGAACACAAGACAATATCATCCGGAAGAACAACAAAGTGCGAAGACATAGGTTATGGAACAAAATGCATATGACAACTCGATGGACTCAACCAAATTAAGTGAAGTGATGTTGGGAGAATGTGACAGCTGAATAAATGTGCAAGCATGATCTCTCGCATCACTCTGCAGTGATGGAGCTGTTTGATGAGTGGATGGTGGAGAGTCACTTGCGACAACGACCGCATTCGTTTGAGATTGCGCAGCTCCATCACTGAAGAACGCTGAGTGAGGCTTGATTTCAAACTTCTTCCTGGGACGAGCAGATTTCTTAATGCAATACTCGAATCGGTCCCAAAGATAGAAAAACTTCATCTGGCTCTTCGGAGCTTGAAACTAAAATCACGGAAGCGCTGCCAAAAATTCATAGTCGATTCATGCGGAGCCTTCCGTTGTTGTAACAGTTTTCGATCAAGATGGTCTGGATCAAAATGATAGAAAGTGTCTTCAATGAGATCACATAAGTGCTTAAGTGAGTGCACGCTGTTAACCGGTAGGCTGCATAGCCATCGATGTGGAGACTCGTGAAGTGTGTATGGAAGCATCAAGCTAGCCTGTTCGTCAGAACATCCATCTTCCTCATGAAGCATGGAAAGAAAGTCATGTAAGAACTCAGGCCATGCCACTTCGCCTTCACCATCATACGTGTAAGTGGACAAGAGATCAAAGAACTCCTTTGTGATTCGAAAAACATCACGGAGGGAGAAGAGTGCAAGAATCCATGATAGAGGTGAAAAGGTTCAAAACAAGATGAGAGGACACAGCTTGTCATCTGGCCCTCTTTCTAGCGCCAGAAATGTTGACGGTGCTGGACCCACCAACATGTCAGGGGATCTCCCCGGTAAGAAGTCCCAATTAGACCTCAGACTGTTTGGTGTAGGAGTCCCAACAGTGGGTCGTACGATAATGCTTTGACCGCGATTTCGCACAGAGGCAAGTAAGATAACTCTGTTGGTAGCAAGGGTGTGACAACGACAGTAAGACAGGAAGGTGCATGATCGATTCTAACACACGGAGAGTTGGGTGAGTGCACCCCTTCGAAACCTGTAATAGCACGCGGCTTGGAAGGGAACACATGAGAAGATGCATCACAAGATGGAAAGCAAGTTAGCGAGAAATCCAAAGTGATGGTTAAACCAACAACACATTTTGGAAAGATTCATACATACTTATACAAAATAGTCCATACATGCACGTGTAAGCAAACAAATACATATATCATTTAGAGTAATCTAGATAGCATAGAATACAATACAACATATGCATGAAACGTGATGGCTCTATTATATTAAGAAGTGTAAGTTCC
Source organism: Pinus taeda (assembly GCA_000404065.3). Lineage (NCBI taxonomy): Eukaryota > Viridiplantae > Streptophyta > Pinopsida > Pinales > Pinaceae > Pinus > Pinus taeda. The sequence continues at coordinate 21,372 of APFE030865156.1, read as the reverse complement.
ATTCATACAATACATCCACGTCCAACCACTAGTTCTGATAGCAGATAATTACAACCACAACCGCCTGCTCCTCCAAAGAGATGTACTAGCTCTGTGCAGTAGAGAAACCAAGGCTCGTTACAATACTGTCCAAGCTTTCTCTAAGATACTCCTATCAAAGCTTGGTTGACCAAAATCCTTTACAATGAGTAGTGAGGTTCTATTTATAGCAAAGTGTGGGGTGACCCTTGACATTCCCCTTTGTGACAGTTCATCTACCCTCATGACTCTTCATCTACTCTATGACTGTTACATCCAGCTATCGACACTTGAACTTCCACTTGACAAGACGTTACATTACAATGCACATGTGCCCATGTGAGACAAAATGGCTTGAGCAAGCCATGCAAGACATCATTGACACTCGGTTCGTTGTGGGGAGACCAACTCTTTGACATGCTTCTGATGGTCAAGGTGGTGAGCTGATGCCAAGCTTGGTCGTCCGTGATGGTGTGCATGTGTTCCATGGTGACATCTTGCTGAAGCAAACTCTTGCCTTTGTTGCATCCGGGTGCATTGGTATGGCTCCTTCGTCCAACTCGTCCGATAGCATGCGCATAGTCTTTTGGGTGCGGCTGAACCGACAACACACTGATGCATAGTGTCCATGCTGATCTTCAAGTGTGTGTTGGTGGTCATGCGCATCAACTTGTTGAAGTACATGTTCAGCTCCAGCCGGATCTTGTCTTCGCCTCGGTGAGTGTGCCGAATGGGTGGGATCGCATGCGTGCGCACAATGACATGCATGCTGCTACATTCCCTTGCATGCGATCGACAACATTGCTCACCTTGCCTGCTCCATGTCAGCTGCTGGGATGGATCTATAACTTGTACAGGCGCAGTTTCATCCATGAGTGCATGTTGCGCCCCCTGCTATACCTGTTCCTGCTGCAACTCATTCTCTCGTCTGTGCAATGCCTCGAGGCTTCTATCTTGAGTTGCTGCGTGAGCACATGCAACTCCTTCTCTGTTCTGTTCTTTGCCTTCACGTGACCTTCATGTCGCGCCGTCACCACATAGCCAGAGTCTCCAAAGTTGCTCTCACCACAAGTAGATCTGCTTGAGCTTGCAACTTTGTTCCGCCTCTGTGTTGTCAACAACCTTCTTCTTGCGTTTGTTGCATCCAGTATGCTGCCTTCAACTGTTATTCATGGTGCTGATTGCTGTGATGCTGCTGCCGTCATATCTTGATGTACTTGTCTATGAACAACTTGATGTCTTCGTGGGTAGGCAAGTTCATAGACTCTTGATCGACTGCATCCCCAAGTGTGTTCTAAACGGTGTCTTCGACTCCGCTCTCCTGGAAAACATTGTACCTGTGCTGTTGAGAGGCAGATGAACACCTGTGATACCTGGAGACATGGAAACACTCATGGCAAGCAATCTGTCAGTCGAAAACCAAAATGAACTTGAGAACTGACTTGCAACATACCTGTGTGACTGATCATGAAGGTTGCGCAATTTCCACAGAGAGGTCGGGAGACTGACTGCCAAGACTGTGCAAGGCACAGTCCGGGTTGTTAGGAGGCTGACTGGCTGTTGGAACTGCGCAATGCACAGTCCAACCTGGCTGTTGACTGCTGGAACTGCGCAATGCACAGTCCAGCCTGGCTGTTGACTGCTGGAATTCCGCAATGCGCAATCTCAACCGGCAATGGTTGTGGGCTCAGTGACTGCATTGCGCAATTTTCTGGGCCAATAGTCACTATTCCTCAGAATTGCCCAATGCAAGACTAGAGGACAGTCACTGGGCAGAAATGCGCATTTCCTGAGAGGAAGACAGAGCCTTCCCTCTTAGGATTGTGTGATGTTGTCTTGGTGAGCCAGAGTCCGGGCCAAGGTTGTAGAGACCCGCCGACAAGCAACTGAAAGCGAATGTGATTGTGAATGCATGGTGATACTGAGTGTAAGCATAAGTTAATGATCGTGCATGCAAACAGTGAATGACAGATTCAGAAAACAACATGCATGTGGGTGAGGCGAGTCGCCGAATCTGCGATCGTTCGTGAAAAACAGTGTCATGCATGCCATAGTAGTGAGATGTTGACGAAAACTGAAACGGTGTTAGTACAAGCTAGTATGTATCAAAACGACAACAAACACTCACTGAAATCAAGCAGAAAACATTCATACGAGGCAAAACACAAAATGTGCCAGAAATGCAACACAAGACATGGAAGGTGGGCTTACCCCAAAATAGTTGAGCTAAATGTGCCGATGACTCCTAGATGCAATGTGGGATGTTAGAGCTGCAAGGTTGATGTGAGGAATGATCTCTGTAGCGTCCAGTTCATGAGTTTTGATAAAATCGAAGATGTGACACACATGCCACAAATCTAGGAAGAGTGACACTTGGTGGGTTGTTTTCGAAATGATCCTTGCATGCAATCTCCAGCTGCTAAAAGTAAATCCCTGAATCAAGGGATGCCTTTGCATGTTGCCTTGGGGGAAGCATCCCATGCATGCAAATCGGTTTTGCTTGGTCCCGGAGGGAACCGGTCAACTCAACTGCACATGCAAGAGGTTGCTCAAATGCTGGGAGAAAATGCACATTTCTGGATGGGAGTTGGGCTGACTGCCCAAGAGATTTGCGCAATTTCTGGGCAGAGCGGCTGATTGCTTCCCAACATTGCGCAATTCCTAGGCTGAGCAGCCCTGTTGGGAAGAATTGCGCAATTTTTTGGATGAAGCCTGACTGGCAGAATTGCGTAATTCTGGAGCCCAGCAGGCTGCCAGACAAAACTGCGCAATTTCTGGAGGGAAGATTGGTTGCCCTCTAGAATTGCGTAATTTCTTGAGGCAGCTGCTCAGCCTGCAGCTGGACCAAGTCCAGAAGAACAGCCTATGAGGGGAATGCTACAAGCTCTGATGGACAGGCTATCATTCTACAAGAAAAACACTGAAGCTTGAGTACTTGACGAAGCAAGACATGCTGCTACGAAACGTTGGTAGGGAGGCTCCAAAACGAAGCTAAGGCAAAATTTTGGAGGGTGGTTGTAGCCGCTACAACAGGGCGAAAACCTAGCATCCTATCTCACCAAGATTCAGTCAGTCAGAGATGAACTTGCAACAGTTGGAAAGAAGTCAACAAATGATGAGCTTGTGTGGATAACTCTCAAGGGGTTTACCAAGGAATGCCTAACATTCATGCAGGTAATCTCTAGATGTGACAAGCTTCTAGATTGGGAATGTTGTGGAGTGATTTCACTCAAGAGTTGAGGCTCAGCCTCGTCGATGGCACTTCCACCAGCAGTGGCAAGGGACTAAAGGTAGAGAAGGAGGAGGAGAACGTCACTCTTGTGTTGATTTGGGGTAGCATCGGATGTGCTCTAGGCCTCAAAATTTGCAGGGAGGCTTAGACACATGCATTCTCCAATACCCAGAAATCGTTTTGGGAAATTCCACCCGGAGACAGTTTTATTAAAATAATTAATTATTTTTAATGGGACCCTAAGTCTAAACTTAGGAAATTAAAATAATTAAAGGGAATTAATATAAACTGTGGGTGGAACTTCTAGAAGAAGGCGAAGATCAAGTCAATATGATCCTAGCCGTTGATTAGAATCTATTATGGGTCGTTGATTGATCAACGAGAGGATTATAAGAGGAGGCTTGATGGGCACTTGGAGAACACACCGAGAGATCAAGAGATCAAATTTCTGAATTGAGAAGTTCTCCAGAGGAAATTTTGATCCAGTAAATTTCTTGCAGAGAGGGGCAGTGAGTATCCAGAAGAAGGAAGTTTTTCTTGGGCTGGAGAGTACGAGGCAGAGAGAGGGCAGAATGACGTCCAGAGAGAGGCAGATGCTGGCTCACACACAGCTGACGTTGTGGCAGCACAGGCCTTAGAGGAAATCGAATTCCTGTTGAGGAAATCGAGTTTTAGTAGCCGAGAGCCAGGGTGTGAGACCGGGAGGCAGAGATTTGGATTTTCCAGCCAACAGAGGGTCCAGAGAAGGAGCAACGTGATACCTAGTAGGGCTGATGCAGGAATTGCATGGGAGTGATGCAGTTCTGCGCAATGGCTACACAGAGGCTCCAGTTCAGCGTGATCAGACTCAGATTCTCCTAGTGACAAGGTGAGATCATTTCACCATTCATTTTGTCCAGTTTTTCTCTGTATTGGATTGATAGTTGAGCATCCAAGAGTTTTACTCATATTTTCTCCTTCATAATAATAAAACCCTTAGATCTGCGGCACTGGTTTTCCTGCATTGGGTTTTTCCGGGGACATTTGTCCAAAAATAACTGTCTATTGTGTTCTATTTTCTTTCTTGCCCAGTCTCTTGTTTCATAATATTTAATTAAGTGAAGGCTGCAATGTATGTATTACGATATTTTCCGTAGGAAACTGAAAGTAATTTGTTTAAAGGAATTTAAAAAATAGGAGTAATATCATTAGTTGCTACAGTAGGGATTTCGGTTTAGGAATTTTCACATGGTATCCGAGCTGCAGGTGAAGCAAGAAGAGCAGAGTTGGTAGATCCAACGCTGAGCAGAAGAGGGAAATTGAAAAGGTGCAAGAGGCAGCAGTTCAAAACCCTAGAGGGTTTGCGTAGTTCTTAGCCGGAGGGCTGAAATTTCGAGATAGTCTCTCTCCAAGTGAGTCGACGGAGAGAAGGGCTTCCAGTTCGAATTTTTTGCCGGGGCAGAGGGAGCAGCGTTGAAGCCTCAACATGAGGAGAGCTGGTGGGATGCAAATTTTTTTTGTAGGCAATTTGCTAGGTAGAAAATCGCCAGAAGAGAGAGGAGAAGCATGACTGAGAGAATTTCTTCCTCAGAGAATTCCTAGCCAGGGAATTTGAATTCTTTAGAGCTAAGTAACACCAAGGGGCAACAATTTTACTAGCTCAAGTAAGGAGTGCGTAGGCTAGCCCAACAGCAACACAGAGGAGAGAGGAGGTCATTCGACTTTCTATTTTTGGCAGAAATGGAAGCCAGTGGCTTGAGGGATTAGGACAGGTTGGACGGAGCATCCAACTACGTCATCTAGAAGGCTGGAATGTTATTCCTTCTAGATGAGCATGCCCTCAATACATATGTCGACAACGTGGTGGTTGTCCCTGCAGATGCAGATCCATTGAAGAAGTACAGATTAGAAATGGCGAAGGCCAAGAGGATGATCCTTGACGGAGTAAAGGATCACGTGGTGTGTCATGTCGCTAGTGGAGGGACTGCTAAGGAGATGTGGGATGCCTTGGCTACATTATATCAGGGATCTTCTAAGCATCAGAAGATGTACTTGGAGCAGAAGCTGAGATCTGCTCAGATGCAGAAGGGAGAGCGTGTGGATCCACTCCTCAGGAAGTTGAAGGAGACCCGTGATGAATTGTCTGTTGTGGGGCATACACCTTAGGATTCAGAGTTGGTTAAACTGGCCCTCAATTCTGTCTCAGATGAGTGGCAAGTATTTGTCCATAGTATCTTGGGCAGAGTAGCATTGTTGAATTGGGATGAGATGTGGGCAACTCTAAAACAAGAGGAGCTGAGGAGAGACTTAGTCAAGGTTAAACTTGACGAAAGCAACAACAATGGGTCGAAGCCCAAGGAGGAGGATAATACATCCCTAGCATGGAAGGGACAACAGGAGTAGCAGAGACGTAAGAAAGACGTCTCGAAGATCAAGTGTTTCAGATGTGGTGAGATGGGTCACTATGCTACTCTATGTCCTCTCAAGAAGAAGGAAAAGGATGAGAAACACGATCTGAAGGCTGCACCCACGAAGATCGAAGAGGAGGAGTTCGCCATGACAGCCGAGATACCCCCAGGAGGGAGATGGACTGTGTTGTCACACGGATCGTCACGACAATGCTCAGATCAGGGGCTGTCACTCTAATGCCCGATCTCTCCGTTTAAGCCTGTCTCCCGCGGCTAAGGGGGGTAGACCCTGTTGGAAAATGGAAGACCAACCGTGAACCAGTTAGTTTGGGAGACACGAAAGAGAAAAGCACTAAATGGATTTGATTAATCTAATGGACCAGTGCCTTATGAGTTTGATGTTTAAACGATCACTTACTAGATGTCGCAGAAATGTAAACGTATAAAGCAATCATTCGCGTCAAACAACTCGAATGATACAAGATATCTAGTAAATTCACAATGCTTTTAACAATGATCTGGCAATCCTAAAAATAAACTTCGAAAGATACAACCATGTAAACTTGAACATTAACCAGATATCATATTCCTGTAGCAAATCTTCAGAATGAACATTCTCGCATGATAAACATCAATTTCCAGATCAAAATCTTGATCTCAACAGGAAAAAGTAAAACATGATAAGCGCTTGAGCCAAGACCGAATCTGGCCAAGATATTCCCAAAATGTTTTTTATAGTTTTTCAGATAAAATAAAATTTTAAAACTTAAAAAATTTAAACCAAAACAAAAATTAAAATTTAATCTAAAGTCTAAAGTCAAAACAAAAGGAATTTTAAAGTCTTTTTATATTTTATAATTTTTTTATGATTTTTTTTTGTGAATTTATTTTTTTTTTTTTTTTTTAAACAAAGTCTAAAAAAAAGAAAAAAAAATTAATCTAATTTAAAATTAAGACTAAAAAAAATAAAAAAAAAATAAAAATCTAAATCTAAAACCCTAAAGATTTTATTTTATTATTATTATTATATATTATATTTTTAGATTTGGATTAAAAAATAAAAATAAAAAAAGAAATTCCAAACCCTAACGAAAATATGTATTAACGCATATATGTATTAAAATAAAACTAAAACTAAAAAAATAAAATCGAAACATAACAAAACTAAACTAAGTCTAAAAATTTCAATCTTAAACTAACCCTACGCTATGCCAAACTCCACGACATATATATCAAAAACAAAATCGATTTATCTAACCCTACGCTACGTCAAACTAAAACTCACGACGTATATGAAAAATCGAATGCGGCTATGTGTTTCTTGCAGGCTTGCGTGCGGATTTGGAAGGCTGCGGACGGAGGTTGGAGTTGCGATGAGATGGCAAGGAGTTCTGGAGCTGATAGTGTATATGCAGGTGCGATGGCGGCGGAGAAACCCTGTGGCTTCAGTCTTCTTCTACAGATCGACTCTCTCATTCAATCCACCCGCAGAAAATAATGCGGCCTTCAACACTCGTTCTTTGATTTGGAATGGTGTCGCCCTCTAATAATAGCCAAGCTTTTGGAACCTACTTCTCCGACAGTTGGCGCTTGGCCCTCATAATCCAATTTGCCGTGGATGAAGACTTAGAGCGATGATATCATACCACGAATTGGTTCAAAATTGTGTCTGCAGATGTATAAATCAACCCTTCGACTTGCATGAAAATTATTCATAGCAGATTTAAACAAATCGTACCATAAGCAAATATTTGACTCTAAACTTTAGACTTGGCACTTTATCCAACAAGTCCTCACCCACGAATATGCAGTCATACGTAGGCGCTATGTAAAAACAAATGCTGAAGGCAGATACAGGGAGCGTGGGAAAATTTAAAAGCCAGGAATTGGGCGGTTTTAAAAAAAACGTGAGTTTTCCCAGATGTGTGGGCAGTGAAAGGTATGATTGGTTCTATGACAGTGAAACAAGAACAGATGGAGCTCACGCAGATAGGAAAAGGGACAAAAACTTTGAGGACGAAGAATGTTGCGTGTATAAAAAGAGCAAAACCCTGCATATGGAGCAGAGAGAAACTGGATGCCTTGTGGCTGTATGAAGAATGCCAGGCTCTGAGAATAAAGTTGAAGCCCTAAGCAGGATAAAAACTGAAATCGATGTGAAAGATTTTTCCAGATCTGACAAACCCTAGGGTAGTGAAACAGTGACCCTGCAAACTTAATTTTTCCACAAAAATTTTGTCTCAGACCTGAACCTGCAAATGGAAAACAAAACCCGGAAGATATATGCATAAAACCCTGCAAATCGATCAAAAATTTCGAAATTATAGCTCTATAAAGCCATATTTGTCAGTTACATCAAATAATTTTCAGAAAACTTCAGATTGCTAATAAAATGCCTTAGAAAGTCTCTCATGCAAATAATAAAACAAACTAAATGATTAACCCAGG
>APFE030865152.1:0-13814 GCA_000404065.3 Pinus taeda | reverse complement strand
ATGGCGACCTTTACAAAGCTAACAGCCAAGTCTGGAGTCATCTGGAAGGCTGGCTGTTAGAACAAACTCGCCTAAACAGGATCAGCGCAGGTGCAAAACTGGGTTGGCGCGCTGGCATCGCATCTCAATTACAGAAGAGGTCTGGTCAGCGCGAACTTATAGAGGTGGAGGGTGCGCTATTTATGAAATTCGACCAGCGCGGAAAACACGTGTGCTTCCGCGCTGGCAGCACACCAGTTACACTGTTATCTGCCAGTCAGCGCGGTTATTTTAGGAACAGTCGCGATGATCTAATAAACTTAGGCAAAGAGGGTTTTTTGGCCATTTCAGAGAGCATGAGCATGGTGGACATGATTTAATGACACAGTAGGGAGACTGACAAGGTGACAGTGACATTTTACTGTGTAACACCAAGAAAAGAGCTCTAAGGTTGAAGGTTAAGCAATATCAGCTTGTGAACAATGTACTTTTTAGAATGAATTATGATTTTGTTCTCCTTAGATGTCTTGAGAAATTTGAAGCTGAAAAGGTGTTGCAGGAACTCCACGATGGACCAGCAGGTGGAAATTATGCTGGAGATGCTATTGCACATAAAATCCTCCGCGCAGGCTATTACTGGCCCACACTATTCAAAGATGTGCATAGCTACGTAAGGAAATGTCAAGTTTGTCAAACTGCTGCTGGGAGACAAAAGAAACCATCATTGCCTCTACAACCAGTCAACATTGAGCAGTCTTTTGATCAATGGGGATTGGATATAATAGGTGAGATCGTTCCTCACTCCTCTTAACAGCATAGGTATATCCTTACAGCTACAGATTATTTTACTAAATGGGTAGAAGTAGTTCCTCTCATGACAGCTAATGCCGAACACATCATTGAGTTCATAGATCAATTCATAATCACCAGGTTTGGTTTACCTTCTGCTTTAATGTTTGATAATGCATCGTATTTTTCTGGCGATACTATGACTAAATTTGCACTCAAAAGAGGTTTTAAGCTTAAATACTCTGCTAATTATTACCCACAGGGGAATGGGTTTGCTGAATGTATGAATAAAAACTTAATCAGAATCATTAAGTGAACCATTGATCAAACTCATAAAAATTGGCACAATTCTTTAATATATGCTTTATGGGCAGACCGACTAACGCAGAAAGCCTCCATTGGCACTTCTCCCTTTAATTTAGTTTATGGGAAAGAAGTGGTTCTTCCAACTCATCTAGCAATTCCCTCTTTGGCCTTAGTTCGGTATATTGATGAAGCACCAACTTCTTCCTTACAACTAAGGTAGCTGGAAATACTTAAGCTAAAAGAGCAACGAGAACAGGCTAAAATAACTCATGCTCATCACCAAGCATTAGTAAAAGCTTCTTTTGATTCAAACATGATATCCAGAGAGGACTTTCAGATGGGAGATCTAGTTTTAAAATGGGACAAGGCTCATGAGGAAAAATTAAAACATACGAAATTTCAACGAATGTGGCTTGGCCCTTTCCAAATTGCAGAAGTCATAGGTCTGTCTACTTTTATGTTACAGGATTTAATAGGAAAAAGAGAGTCTTTACTTGTTAACGGACATATCCTCAAAAAATACTTTCCATAGGAGATAATTCTTCTATTTTTGTAGATTAATTTTTCCTTTATTTTCATAATAAAACTAGTTGTAAATGGTTACATTTGGATTTCACGAAAAAGACAAGTATTTCTGTTAGATTTTGTTTTTTCGCTTGTATAAATAGAATTGTTTTAGAAAACTGGTCATTATTATTGAAAGATACAGTCAAAGGCTATAAGCCTGAAAATGATACTAGTTTCAACCTTGTAAATTTTTATAAAAAGCGACCTTTAGTGGGAAATTGTTTTATATCAGTCCAATGAAAGGTATCAATAACAAAACGAAGATTCTCTGTAGAAAATCTCTTTCCAAAAAACTCTACAATTGTCATCCAGAGCTATTCTTAAGGAAATAATGACATCCTCCCCACCTAGGGAATTACAAGCTTCAAGGAATAATCCAACGATACACTTTAACTTAAAAAATAAGAGGTCTCATCACGAGCCGACTTATCATGATCATAGATATCATAGCTTGCTGACTTTGCCAAAACTGCATACCACAACAGGGCAATGACTCAAGATTGTTGCAATCAAAAGACAAGGGGTCTCATCACGAGCCAACTTGTTCAGCAAAGTTATAAATCAAATGAGTGGCACTGTCATAAATTGGCTACCAAACCCAGGCATTGTTCTTTAAGGGTTAAAAGAAAATGAAAGCAATGAGTGTGGATATGGATTTCTCTTTGAACATTGTATATTTCTCCAAGTGGGATACAGGATCATTGTTGGGTAACAGGTAACCCTGTCGAGGCTATAAATCCCTGCTGGCAGCAGAGGCTCTACCTACGACAAATGAGCATATTTAAAACTGATTTACAGAGAAGGCTTTGTTTTTATCTTTATAAACCAAGTAGTGACTAATGTAGATACAATGACTAGCTTGAGGAAGTAAATAACCAAAGTTAAACATAGAAGAAACAAACTATCATTGACAGCTGAAAGCATGATGTACTTTATCTTTCTATAATAAAGTTTGATTTTCTGGAAAGTTTTCTCTTTTGGAAGTTTAGAAAATTCAAAAGAAAAGCAGAGATAGCTGGTTCTTCCAAGTGAATCGCCAGCTGTTGTAGCCAGCAACAACCCCCCTTCTTATTTTGTTTTATCACTAATACTAAATAAGTGGGGACCCTTATTCAAAAATTTAAAAAAATCGATTAATGCTTGTATTTCCTTTTTTTCAATAAAACTTATTATCATAAACTTAGGAGAATACCCTCGAAAAATCTAAAAAGGCTTAATTTTTATGATAAGTTAGAATAAAATCACTCCTTAAGAAACATCACATCGCAAAAAGGGTAATGGATACCTTCCTACAAGCAGAATTCTAAGTTGTGAAATTGTGATGCGAAACTACACACTAAAAACATTCATCACATCGCATGCCTCAAACGTCACTTAAAGCTGAAATACTCCAAACTGCCGATATGCAATTACACAATATCGCAAATCGCATTTCGAAGAAAACACATTAATGGATGATCGTCATATGCTACAAACCAGCGATATTGCGATTCCACGATATTGTGATCTACGATATTGCGATCTGCGATATTGCGAAGCAAATCACAAATCGCCTTATCGCAGATCTTCAGGGCTCGTTGTTCAAAAAAGATTTTTCCATAAACCGAGACCCGGTTATGCGCGTTAATGTTAATCAATGAGTTAGTTGGCAATCATTAATGAAATATGGTTTTGATCTTATCGAAGAGCCATTTCACGTAAGGTGGTATATTTTATATGTTTTCCATATTTAAAGCTTTCCTGTCACCTTTTTCTTATCATTATTCTAACCTCATTTGTAAATTGCAGGAGCAAAGAGCAAAGAAGTATACATAACAGTGTTCAGAATATCATGGGAAAGAAGGGTAAAGCTCCGAGTTCTGAAGACAAAGAAATGATGCCCTTATACATAGACACCGCCTGTAACAAAGATGTTGGTATTACTACTTGGGAAGGCATGTACAGTCTACTTGAGGAAGAAAATCCCAAAATGATGGAGGTTACAGCTACTGCAGGCTCACATGGGTCTTCTGAGGCGTCTATTACAGAAATAGCATGTTCGTTCTTGCATTGGATAGCAGCAAGGCCCAAAATTCTTCCATACACGGACATGGTTAAATGGGTACTGGATAGCGTTGATGTCACAAACAGACAATTTAAGACTCAGGGTCAAGAACTCATGGAGTCATTATTTCCACAAAATTTCAGCTTTATATCTCTAACAAAAAGCACGCAAGAGACAAAAATCGCACCAGGGAAGCCCAGATCAAGAAATGGAGGCAATTTCGAATGCGTGATTAGCGCTAGGCGCTAATCACGCATCGCTGGGCAAAACATCTTGAAGAGGAAAGCCTCTAATTACTCAATCGCCTGTAAGCCCGAAAATTTGTAGGAAAAAATGCTAAAGGCAAAAGGCAAAACTTGAACTCTAAAACCAGTGGTATTTATCAGAGATATCCTCAAAGTGGTATGTAGATATGTACAACAACTACAAACAGGCTGGAGACAGAAGGCTCAAGAAAGGGCAGAATCAATCAAAAGATTAACCAAGTTGAATTGGGATTCTTACTGGGCGTACTTGGTAAAACCACACAGCCAGTGCATGACTCTCAAATGTATCATTAATTCTGTCGAGAAGATGACGCTAGCTCTTGCCGATTCCGTTTTTGCAGGACAGCTAAAGTCGGAAGTCGGCCAACCAACTCTCCTCAAGCAAATGCTAAACGCTTGCAATTTCAAGGAACAGATACACAGATAGTTACTTGTTAATTTTAGTTTTAGAGTCAGTTTTAGTGTTAGTTTTGCTTTATTGTTGCCTGAAATGAGGACGGTCTTTTAAACCGTATCCTACATTTTTGTAATAAATTATTTTTAGATGTAGTTAGTAGTATTTAAACCCTTCTCATGCATTTAGAGAAGGGTCCTGAAATTTGTCAAAAACTTGTCCTCAGAACGTGCACTTTTGCACCCTCTGAGGAGGTTTTGATGAATGAATGGAACATGATTTATTGATATCTGCGTTTAATATCTACTACTGATGTTACACTTTTGTACTCTTAGTGGATGTTGGATTAAGAAGAGATAAATCATTATTGTTTGAAGCTCATGAGTGGAACTAGTTATAAATGGTACTTTTATCTCTTAACTATTTCTACCTATGCGTTAAAGTGATATTCATGTTAAGTTATTTATGTATGAATGCGTGAATGCTTGACTTATCATTTGGCACTTATGTACGGCGATAGCTATTTATTTATGCTTAATATATGAGTAGCTTATTATGCGATATGTTTTTCATAATTATTTCGTCTAACTTTTTATACGAAATGGTTTATCTTTATTGAATTCTTTTCCCATAGCAGTTGAATGATCTTTATTACCAATTGTTATTTGAAATCATTTTAGATCGCATAATAGAAAGATTACATCCCGGGTTAGTTTAGAATTAGATATTTTCTGTTTATTAGAATACAATTGCATGTTGTTAAATTAGATTTAGAATAAAAGCATTTCACTTAGGAACTATTAGAAATGAAATATCAATTCTCAACACACACACATATATTGGGAAACTGGTCCCATATCCCCAATCGGACCCATTATACCAAACAGAAAAGGAGCTGCTAACCAAGGTCCGGACCGGGTGGGTATCCCACTTGTTGTAGACCCGATTTTCGGGGCTTCAACAAGTCCATATATTTACCCAATGATGGGCCTCATCACTTATATATCATTGCAAGAGGCCTATCTCAAAGGAATCATGTAGTTTTGATCATCTGAGTACCACTCTCAAGAATTTTTCAATGGATTTATTAATACAAATATTGTTTACCTATATGGAAAGACTCATTTTGAGGAGTTGACCACATTGATATAACCATAATAACATTTTTTTCTAGACCTGGGACTTCCTAAAGAAAATTAGTTTTTCGCATACACTGATAGGGTTACATCACTAGAAAATTTGGTCATACATATCAATCAACATCTAGTGAGACACACTGAGGAACTCCATGGACTCCACCTTACAACAAATAATATTTTGGAGCATCTCACTTAACAGGCCCCCATAATGGATGCCCTATAGGCCATTCCCTATTGGATTTTTTTAATTCTGCATGTTTTTACCTTGCTTTGAAAAATATTATGATATTCGACATGATTATTATGTTTAAATTAGAAATTCTCAAAGAGTTAGTCCACCTTTTGAATATTTTGATCTTATAGTGTAGAAAAAGTAATGACTTGACAAATCTTGTGAAGATTCTCTTACCCTACAACAGGGAGAGAATTGAGGGATTCCATTCCCTCCTATAAAAAAACTTGATCCAAGTCCACTTTTCCATTTAAATTAGTTCAACCTATGGGGAACATCGTTATGTATGGATAGGAGAAATCCTACAAATAAAGCCCTAATTTTGAGATTCTTTTAGGGAAAGCAACCCTCCTATCAAGGAGGTTATTCCCCACTCTTGTATAAGAACAAATCAAGGCTCAGCCTTAGAGATAGATAGTTTTTGGATTGTTATTTCTCTACTATACAAATTTACACCTTTGCAGTCAATTATTCAATGTTATGCAATGTATTACAACAATTCAATGAAGCATTTATGTTTCTCAACTATCTATTATTTATTATTTAAAGTTCTTTGAGAACATTTGGGAGGGCCCACCCATGAGAACTCTAGGGACTCTTGTGCACTTATATGGTGTCATCCCTATGCTTTCCTAGTTAAAAAATTTGTCAGCATTTCCTTTTTTGTCAGAGTATATTAGTGAGTGGTAGATTTTCATGTTCCTATTAGAAGTTAGATTCAGTAGTGCATATACCTTCCTAAGTGAGCTTCTATGTTTTCACACGAATAGTTTAGGTTCCATTATATGTATTTTCAATTACAAAAACATGTTCTTCAATTAATTTTTGATTTGTAATTCCAATAGAAGATTCCTGTAGTGATAGAAAGCTTCCTATAGAATTGCAAAAAATCTCATTTTTTTCAATGATGTTAGTTGGTAGTACATGTTTCTTCATAATGGTTGTTGATGTCAGCTAAAATATTCTTACAAAAGGATTTAAGGCATGGTTAGTGTTTGGTAATTTCAAGTTTAATTTCCTATTTCTTTACTATAGATCAATAGGTAGTATTATTTTGTATCATTTATTGCAAGTAAAAACATTAGATTAGATTAGATTTATTTTTCAAGAGCAATTTTGGTTTCCTACAAATTAGTTTCACAAAAGTAATTTCAAGTCCTTCAATATTTTCTCCCTTTATAGAGTTTTACTTTACTAAGCATTGAAAGTAAGGCCTAAATAAACATCGAATAAACATGATTAGGTGCATCCAGAATAAAGAGAGAGAGAAATATTGCATATAGAGTGCACAATAACTCAAATTTTGCATGATTTTGGGTTTATAAGTAAAGTAGAAGGGCCAAAGGAAGGTAACATTCTTACTACATTTTTTAGGTCCAACATCCCCAAACCAAAACGGGATTTTGAGCATCAAGTCAATTGTTGCAAAGAATAAACCTCATTAGATGTGGGGACTTTAATAGAACACTCTTTATTGATAATAATACATGGAATCACTTTACCAAGGTTGATATGAATAGATTTGGTGGGACTAATCCCATAGCTTGGGTTAACTAGATGGAACACTATTTCTCCCTACATGGAATTATTAATAGCATGGTAAAAACTTTGAGTGGGGTTATTATTTTTGGATCAAGAATGATGACACTAGTTTCAATGGAATAATAAATCCTATGTAAGTTACATTACATGGAGCTAGTTTGTGAATCCATCTTTTCTCATTTTGAAATGGATCCCCACTATTTGGATAGGAAAACCAAGTTGCACCAAACTAGCATAGTTAAATAATTTATAGCAACTTTTGAGCAATTGAAAATTCACGTAAAAGATTAATATTATTATTTTTTAAAGAATTCTTTACCAGTGGTCTTAAGAAGGAAATAAAATCACAAGCCTTAATGCAACACCTAAATATATGCTTGGAGGCTTCTCACTGAGCTCTTGGAGCACAAATGGTGGTAAATTCACAGGTCAAATGACCCTCTTTTTTCTTCTTTTCATATCCTTTATATGGTTTCTATCACCACTTTCACTCCATATCATCCCTTAAGGGTGCACAATTTATGTCAAGAAGAAATGGTCGACTGTTAGCATCTATGACATTGATATAATTGTAATGAGAATATTTTCAAAGGGATTAAATGCAAAGAAAAATGATTTCAAATGGATGCATCCCTGATTGGCCACCTAGAGGACATTTTTGAGGAAGCCCCTCCTAAGAAAGAATTTAAGGATACAATACATCCTCCTCAGACTCTAAATTTGACTACTACATAAAAAAAAAGGTGATTGATAGTTGAGAGTGGCAGTGCCCACAATTTTATTCTTAAGTGAGTGGAAGAGGAAACCCATTTCTATGTTCATGAGTGCATAATTTTCAAATTATGATAGCCAATGGAGCCACAATGAAATGGTGTGGAAAAAGTGAGAAGGTGAAACTTCAAATAAAGTAATATCACCTCAAATCCAACATGTTTTCTATTGAAATGAATACTTGTGATGTAGTACTTGGAGCATAATGGCTATGAATATTGGGCCCGGTTACCATGGAATTCCAAGAATTTTACTTGAGATGTATTAAATATGGTTAGAAACATTCCCTCAAGATACTTAATTCTAGATCCTCCAAAATTGTCATTAGTGAGCCCTGGTATTGCACCAAGAGTGCTAAAACTCCCAAGGGTTCCTCAACTCTATTTATCAACCTTGGGTTCATCCAAACTTTGAGGTGACAGTGCTATATACACAACAGATGGGATTCTACTCATAGCACCCTCAACTAGGACATTTTATAAATAGTGCTCCAAGACCATTCCTCCTAATGAATTAGAATGAAAACTAGTTAATGAAGGTGACATTTAGAAGCTACCTCTAACCATGAAAATGAAAATGCTATGAAATTCAACTTGCAAATGTTATTGAATCAATTCATTAAAAGATAAGAGATACACTACTTGCATAAAGGAAACTACATTATCTTGGAATCAACCATATAGCTACCAAATCTACTTGCATACAATAATCTAACCTATCAAATCAAAACTCAAGAGTCTATGTATCATCTATCTAGCTCACACTTGCATGTAAATCAATTTTCCATTTGAGCCAAATCTGTGATAAGGAAACTAACATTATTCTATTTTGTAGTCAAGGAAAAGGAGGTTTGGAGTAGCCTAGGAGCTTTCCTTGATCATGGAGTCACAACTGGGGGTCAACATACTTCTAAGCTAAGTCCAAATTGAAATAAAGGTCAAAACTGGTGAGGAAACAAGCTGTTATAGGTGAGCTATAGGAAGGCCTCTAATGCTACAGGAACGTTGTCGAGAAGGTTTAGGAGGTGGAAATGATGGGTTTAAGGTACGTCAAGGTGGATGGAGGTTGAGGTAAGTGGATGATGGGTGGCCAAATCCCCTAGCCAAGATTAGAGCCTTTTGAAGGCTTGTTTTGCACTAGGAGAGATATTCACGGTGGTCTAGGAAAATGATCTCAAGAACAGAACTTTGAAGATATAATTTGGGATTCATAAAAGAGGGCGAGGAAGTCCAAGATGGAGGTTTTGAAGGTGCCCTTACCTTCAAATCCGAACATACCTACAATCATCACATGCATATACCCTTTTATCATTGACAAAATGAAACAACTAGTAGTGGAAAAGATGAGTTGAATTTGAATGCCATCTAATCTATGTCAAAAACTCTGATCTAGTCAATAAACCAACTCCTAAGACATAGTAAGCACATGAAAAACAATATATATAACATAGACCTTCTTCCAAGAAATCATAAACATAGCATTTTTGGATTGTGATTGTAGATCCTTCCATTCATGATCCCATGTGAGAGATGAGAGAGAGGTTGCAATCACAAGATTTTTGAGGGGTTATTTTCTAATGAAATGCAAAAAACTAATAATAACCCTAAGCTAAAAATAAATACCAATTCATAAGAGGGACCTAATCCATTGGGTTTGGTACTAAAACCAAGAGCCTCAGCCCTCTGGAACTAACTCAGTGATTAATCGTCTCTCACTTTTTGACTCATGTCCCTGATTGACTGTAGGAGGAAGTATGGCGCATTAAGCCTCTAAGCAAGAGACAATTCTGCCGTGAATCTGAGTACATGAAGTAATATAAAGTTGTAGGCATATACCACACTCATCATTGCCTCACAAGAGATATATTTCAAAATATGGTACTCAACCTCATCCCAAGGATAAGGTAGGATTTCCCTCCTAACTCCATTCTTTTCCTCAACATGATTTTCAATAGCAGTGAAGAAATTCTTTTTAGAAGTGGCACTAGTGGCTTTGTCTACTCTACTCCACTTTATGCCTAGAGGTAAGGTTATCACTCTGCTAATCAATTCAAGGTTGAGTGAGATATCCAATCCCCTAACCACATTGGTGGCATTGTCCTTTGTTTGTGAATTCAGATCCATGGAAAATTCAAAGGCAAGGTCATCACCATACCCTTTCAACAACTCAAAGAACCCTAGCCATTGGTGTGTTCTAAAGATTTCTACCA
Organism: Pinus taeda; assembly: GCA_000404065.3. Classification (NCBI taxonomy): domain Eukaryota; kingdom Viridiplantae; phylum Streptophyta; class Pinopsida; order Pinales; family Pinaceae; genus Pinus; species Pinus taeda. The sequence goes on along the minus strand of APFE030865152.1, from coordinate 3,576 downwards.
CAAGAGGGTGTAGGTGTATTCTCTTGCTATCTAAGGGCTCTCTTATGTTAAATCCTTCCCCCATTTCTTCTCTATGTTCTCAATCAAGTGAGGGAGAGATACTTCTTCAATAGATTTAGTGTATAATTTAGTGGCAGAAGTGAGTTAAAAATTCCTTCTTAATGGAAATTCCCTATTTTCCCATTACTCTAATACTGGAAAAGACCTTTTTATTTCATAATTAGACTACCACTACCTGTAGAATTTAAAGTGAAATTTACATGCAATCTGATGGGTGGATGAAGGAGATGGTGGAACTTACTTTTTATCAAGTAGTCTAAGATGAAGGTGGTAATTTGGAGACAAATTCGAACCTCTATGGCTTTCCTCCACCTTCTCAACTTTCTTGTAGAATTCTTTTGACCCTCTTGTAGCATGTGTAGGCTTGCATGTAGCTCCTTCATGTAGAAATTAAAAACAAAGTTCGAAACTCCTCGATGGCACCCCCTTGTCCTCTCCCTAACTAGTTTTGAAATGAGAGATTGTGCAAAATAACTCGATCTCTAATACATAATACACCATTTTTTGTTTAGGCTTGGAGCGTTGTGGTGACTTGGTAGTCACACAAGGTTTCCTCTTTTGGACTATTCTACCCACTTTGAGTAATTATTTCTTCTTTCCCCATAATCACTGCACATTATTTGTGATCCCAATTTAGATGATGTGACATCTCCACGTTGCATGAGTGCTTACCATCAATTTTAGTTTACTAGCCGAGGTTGGCCAAGTTTACTAGCCACTTCCAGCTTATTAAAATTGATGGTAGCCACCTCCTAGTTCTTTCCCAAGTGATATATTTTGTGTTATGTGTGATTGATTCATTCTTATCAATTATATATGTTCATGCTTGATGTTTCTCATGGTTGATTAGCTTCTGCAAAGTTTATGGTAGATGTAGATCTAGTATTATGCTTTGGTACGTTGCATATATTATTTTTATCTGCAGATGAAATTTCTACATGATATCAGTGAGCTAGCTAATTTGTAGAGAAAATTCTACAGGATTTGAACCCACAGCTGGTAGGAGGGCCGGCCCCGCCCACGTGGTGGCCCCATGAACACGCAACCGTACCCATTAATACATTACAACCAACCAACCCAAATTTAATATATTCCAAAACTTTAATGCGCCCAACAAATTTTGTGCCATTTAAAAAAACGGTTCACATTGATTAATCCACTCGAATTTTTTTATGTAAACCCAGAATTTCTTCAGTGTAGAGGTAGATGGAGGAACCAGGAGCGGGCATGATTTTCAAGACAATTAATTTTTAATGCACATGGAACCATGATTGGGCATTTTGCAGGAGGGCCAAATTTCCACTTTGTCAGATTTTGACAAATTTTATATGGTTTCAACATTTCTCGATGCAACGAATGCAATGGAATTGTCCATGTCTCCATTAGAGTTCTGCATTTTTCAGCCATTTTCAATATGGAGGTCGAACCATGATCGCTGCAAAACATGGAGCAGAACCATGAGCCTTGAAATTTTCCCGAGGAGGTAAATTTTCTCCATGTCAGAATATAGTCAAGTTTACAGTCGTTTTTCATGGTTTTCCATAGGGATTGCAATGGCGAGGTCAGAACCGCCTTTTGAGTTGCAGATTTCCAGTCCACCCATGGAGTAGAATCTTTGAGGAATCTAAGGGGAATCTAAGAGATTCCTTGAGCCCCAAATTCTCAACTTCTCAGAATTCAGATTTTGGACAATCACTTTTGCACTATTCAACGCCACAAATCTGATGGTGCATTCAGATTTCTCATTTTCTCATTCTGTTCTTCAGCCACCTTTCTAAGTGGAACACAGGTGTCAACATCCATGTGCGAGCAGTCATGCGATTGATGCCATGAGATCGATGGTTCAAACAGCTTCAGCAGTTTGACATCCGCTTCGTCACATCGCCCTTAGTAGTGAGGTATATGCAGTGTTCATGTACTTCTTCTTTATGCATTGGGTTGCATAGGTCCCTACTTGATGTTTGATGTGGGATCTTGTTTCTTACTCATTTTTATGGTTCCTGCTTGATGTGGCGCGGAATCGCCTAAGTGATGTACTTGTTGTCATGATTCATCATGTTGTGTTTTGAGATCCCTTTGTTGTATGTTCATGGAATATTCATGTTGTCGTCATGCATGTTTGCATTGAGAACCCTTTTATGCCATGTTGGCGAGATGCTCATCGTGCATGAGTTTTGTGTCATACTGATAGGAAACTTTTGACTAGGAGTTCCTGTAGTGGAACATCTCTTAGAGCCACTCATGTTTGAGGCCATTTTCCTTGTATGATCGCGACATCATCTCTTGTGTACATCATCACTATTGACAACACTTAATGTAGCGACCTACACCATCTTAACACTGGGGCCCGGAGACGTAGTCCCTCCTGGACGAACTCCGTTATCAACGCTTATGATTTCATGTGTTGATGATTGTCTTGTTCCTCTTCTTTACAACATGAAGATGTATTCATTTATGTTCTTTTAAAAATGCAATTTAACACAAAATGAAAGTAAAAGGTCTTGGAAGGGTCCTTCGTCACACCCGGACCTGGATCAAGTGGTATTAGAGCGGTCTTTGTGTTGATGTGAATTGATCGTGAACAATGGAATGTGCAGCAACAGAGGATGAAAGAGCGATGTACAAGACCATGCTTAGCATTTCAAAAAGAGTGGAAATCATGTATGAAACTCTACAGAAAGAGATAGAGGAAAAGTAGCGATTGCAGCTTCAGTTGCAAGCCACAGAAGATACTCTAGAAGAACTAAAACATAACAAGCAGAATCTTCAAACAGAGAACATTGAATTCAAGATGCGTCTACATGAAGAGAAAGAGGAAAAACAAAGTTTGATACGACAGCTGCAAGCAAAGGACGAGGCCTTGGAAAAGCTGCAAGTTGCAGTAGAGTAGGTGTAAAAAGAAGATTAGGAAGTTTTAGTTGTTCCATAGTATGTCTACTCATAATGTTGATAGCAGCCCCTAAATCAATCAAAGTATTTGGAATTTCTACCCCATTGATATGTGTTTTGACAATTGGACTACCGGGATCTACATACTTCTATATGGTAATTTTTCCCATCATGATATCTGCAATTTTTCTACCAGGTGGATTCTTCTTGTATCTCTTGGTTTCCTTCTTGGTCTTTTGAGACTCAACTCCTTTATTGTTTTTGCTAGAATAGGAATCTCTCTAATGGATTGTAACAAGGGAATCTTGATACAGACATTCTTTAATTCATCTAGAAAATCATAGTCAGGCAACAAGATTTGTTTTTCCACTCCTTTATCAATTTGTAATCTTTCAGGAAAAAGAGTTGTGGATGAAGATGCAGGTTGCTCAACTATAGGAGTTGTGGGGGTTGCCTCTTTTTTTTTTTCTTCTTGAGTGCTTGGGTTTTCAAAAGATGCTTCAGAACCTTTATTGGCTTTAAGAGAATCTTCCACAGAAATGCTTTGCTTTTGAGCATCTATAGAAGGCTTGTCTAAAACTCTACCAGATCTGAGTTGTACATCATTGAGAGGAACAATCATATAGG